>PVIY010008504.1:0-76705 GCA_004026745.1 Myrmecophaga tridactyla
CAAATCTGCTGTTCTGTGTCTAGTTTATTTTTTATTTAGTCTACAGTATCTTTCATCATTGTGATATCTGTCATCTTTCTATTTATTCTTTTAAATTCTTCTTTATGCTCTTACAGTGTCTTCTTGATCTCTGTTATGTCATTAGCCAACTTGTTGAATTTATTTACTAAAGTTTTATGATCATCTTTGATTAGTTGTTCCAAAGTCTGTGTGCCCTCCAGGGTTTTCATTTGGTCATTAGACTGGCTATATCTGGATGCATGTTCATATGCTTTGTTATTTTCTGTTGCCTTCAAGGCATCTAATTATCTTGATAGGGTTGTTTTGGAAGTTGATTTTCCTCAGTTGTAGAAGGTTTTGTATTTGTGGGATGGGCATGGGGCAGCGCAGGGGCATGGAGTGAGAGGCAGCCACATGGCAGTGGTGCATGGCACAGGGCTAGATGTGGGGCAGGAGTGCTATGCAGGTTCTCACCATAATGGTGTATGGATTAACAAGTTGTGGGGGGCAACATGGGGGCCAGGGGAGTGGGGTGCAGCTCAGGCAGGCCTCAGAGTTCAGGGACAAGGCATGGGCCCATGGGTCACGTAGGGTCATGGGTGGCATGGATGCTGGGGGAGTGGGCACAGATGAGAATGTGCAAGGCGTATGGGGGCCAGGGCATGGGTACATACATGTGCAGGCAAAGAGGTGGAGTGCAGATATGCACATGAGCTTGTACACAAGACAGGGTGCAGTTATATACATTTGTGGGACACCGAGGCCTTGGATTCAGGTGTCAGGATGCTTGGGGCATGGGAATGGATGGAGCTGGAGTGCAATGGGGTCTGGGTTGCAGGGTGCATGCCATGGGGTGGATAGAGCACATGGGTGTGGGGTGGCATGTTCTAGGGGTTTAGCTTTGCTTATATCCTCATCCCCAACTCCATGCCCAGGCACTCCTGAGGCTCTGAGCCTCCATTTGGGAAGGGGCTTCTGAGGCTTCTTGTACTAGCTGGATGGTCTCCATTTCTGTACATCTCAATTACTCAGCATTTTCATCCAGGACCTCCCTGTGTGGTGCAGAAGACCCTCTCAGGTCATTTACACTCTAGAACCACTGTCCCAGTTGGTTTTCTGTCACTTCTCTAGCTGTTCCTTGGAACATGTATGAACTCAGCATATCTTATTCCACCATCTTCCTGGAAGTCCTCACCTGATTTTCAGTGTCTTAAATATATAAATTTCTACATCATAAATAACATAAACTCAAATTCAGAAAAAAACACATTTATTTTTCTCAACAATTATAAAAGTAAACAATAGATTTAAGCAACAAAAAATAACTACATTAATTCAATTCATGAATTAGAAGTTATTTTTCCTAATATCTAACAATAAAAACATTTATTTTTCCTAATATCTGATAAATCTTATTCATCACGCAAGAGTACTGTTACTTTCTTTTATAGCAACATTATCAATTCACATGAAGTGGTTCTAAATCCAAACTCATATTTATATACATAATGATTCCATGTCCTTTTTCTTTAAATACCATTTATTTTTTTTAACTTTTAAATCAATTGTGCAATACAGAAAAATGAAAAGCACAAGAAACAAAGAACACAAAATCATCCAGAATCACAAGACAGACATGTCCTTCTAGGTCCTTTATGTGTAGACACACAAATGGGTATACAAAATAGGTCCTCTAGAAGTAACTCTTAGGAACGCTGTTCTAGTTTTCTAGCTGCCAGAATGCAATATACCAGAATCAGAATGGCTTTTAAAAAGGGGAATTTAATAAGTTGCTAGTTTACAGTTCTAAGGCTGAGAAAATGTCCAATTAAAACAAGTCTATAGAAATGACCAATCAAAGGCATCCAGGGAAAGATACCTTGTTTCAAGAAGGCCGATGAAGTTCAGGGTTTCTCTCTCAGCTGAGAAGGCACATGGAGAACACAGTCAGGGTTTCTCTCTCAACTGGAAGGGCACATGGCGAACACGGTATGATCTGCTGGCTTTCTCTCCTGACTTCCAGTTTCATGAAGCTCCCTGGGAGGTGTTTTCCTTCTTCATCTCCAAATCTCGCTGGCTCGTGGACTCTCTGCTTCTCGTGGCCATGTCATTCTTCTCTGGATCTCTCTGAATCTCCTATTCTCCAAAGTGTTTCCTCTTTTATAGGACTCCAGAAACTTCACAAGGCCCACCCAAATGGGTGGAGACATGTCGTTATCTAATCCAGTTTAACAACAACTCTTGACTAAATCACATCATCCAGGGAGATGATCTGATTACAGTTTCAAACATACAGTATTGAATAGGGATTATTCTGCCTTTATGAAATGGGATTTTGATTAAAACATGGCTTTTCTAGGGGACATACATCATTTCAAACCAGCACACATGCCTATAGCTAGTCTAAGCTTCTCCATTACCTGCATAAGCTTCATAAGAGTAAGTCTTCTGATCGAGGGCATGACCTAGTGATTTAGGTGTCCCTAAAGTTTGACACAGTATCCATTAACATTCAGTTATTATCAAAAAGGCATTTCTTGATTCCATCATTTGTCAGATCTATATATTATTTTCCCTCTTTCTCTTTGTATTCTTTAAATTATCCTTAGTGATACTCATCAATTCTGTGCCCTCCTCCAGACCTCCCTCTCCTGCCTTTTTTTCTTTTTTTTCAGCCCACAGAACTCCTTTTAGTATTTCTTGTAGAGCTGGTCTCTTGTTGACAAATTCTTTCAGGACTTCTTTGTCTGTGAAAACTCTAATCTCTCCCTCAACTTTGAAGGACAATTTGGCTGGGTACGGAATTCTTGGCTGGATGTCTTTCTCTTTCAGGGTCTTGAATATGTCATGTCACTGCCTTCTTGCCTCCTGGGTGCCAGTTGAGTAGTCTGAACTCAGTCTTATTTGGTTTCCTTTGTATGTAGCAGATTGTTTTTCTCTTGCTGCTTTCAGGATTTTCTGCTTCTCTTCAACATTTGGCAAGCTGATTAGTATGTGCCTTGGGGAAGGCCTATTTGGATTTATTCTGTTTGGAGTTCATTGGACTTCCTTGACTTGTATATTCATGTTCTTTATGAGGATTGGGAAATTTTCTCCCATTATATCCTCAACTACTCTTCCTCACCCTTTACTTCTCTCATCTCCCTCTGGGACACCAATGATTCTTATATTTGTGAGATTTGTTTTGTCTACCATCTCCCTGAGTTCCAATTCAATTTTTTCCTTTTCAGCTTTTTTTTTTCCCCATTTGCTGTTTTGAGTCTTTGAAGTCAATTATCCTGTCCTCTATATCACTTATTCTTTCTTATGTCTTTTCAAATCTGGTGTTGTTGCCTTAGTATATTTTTATTTAGTCAACAGAATCTTTAATTTCTGTGATATCTGCTATTTTTCTATTTATCCTTTCAAATTCCTCTTTATGCTTTTCTACTATCTTCTTGATCTCCTTTATGTCATTTGCTATCCCAGTTATTTTATTAAGTAGACTTGTAAAAATATCTTTGATTAGTTGTTCCAAAGTCTGTGTCTCCTCTGGTGTTTTAATTTGGTCATTAGGCAGGGCTATATCTGTCTGCATTGTGATATGCTTAGTGATCTTCTGCTGTCTTTGTAACATGTAAATATCTTGATTGATTTACTTTGAGAGTTGATTTCTTTCAGTAGTCTAAGGCCTTGTGTTTGTGGGATGGTTGTACAGCAGGGAGCAGGGCACGGGGTGGAGCACTCTGTGAGGTAATTTGTTTCAGGGCAGGTATGGGCACAGGTTGCAGATTTTATGCTGGTGCTTGTGAACCTGGGCACCCAGCAGCCAGGGAGGATGTGTGGGCGCACAGTCTGGGGCCATAACCCTGCTGTGCACTGGCCTAAGGCCCTTTGTGCGTATGCATAGAGCTGTGACAGCAGTTTGGTGTGATGCCTTCATAGATTGGGGGCAGGTGTGCCCCAGCTGTGCAGGTCAGCACGTAATCAGAGCTAGGAAGTGAGGCTGAGGGCTGTGCACATGCGCAGTTCTAGCACTGCTGTACAGTGTGGCTCCCAGAGCTGAATGACACGACTGGGGGCCTGTGTGCATGCATGGGCCTGGGAGTACCTTAAATGGGTGTGGATGCAGAGCTCGGGGGGGCAGAATGAGGCTATGTGACACTATGGGTGGGGGGGCAGAGGTACCCATACATATGGAGGTCAGTGCCCACAGCCTTTATGTGCTGGCAACAGCCTGGAGGGAACAGGGAGGAGGAGGTAGTGTTTGGGAGGGGTGCAGGAGAGGTGGGCTGGGCTGTACTTGGGGTGGGGGTGGGGGACAGGTACGTGCACTGGGGGCTGGTGGGGTGCAGGCGCCTGGAGTGTGAGGAATGGGAGTGGGTGATGGGGTTCAGGTGTGTGGGGTGTGGGGTGAGGTGCCGGTCACGGGACTGCACCAGTGAGGTAGCACCCTCAATGAGCATGGCCTGACTTACTTCCTAGTCCTGTGCACTCATCCGTGCAGTCCCGTGGTTTCCACGCCTCCGCCTTAGGCTCCAGCTTTCTGCCTCTCAGTTCCTTGGCCTCTGCAACCAGGGCTGCCCTATGTGGTGCAGAAGGCTCTCCCAGGTCAGCCACACTCCCAAATTGCTGCCTCTGACCCCCTCCTGTCCCTTCTCTCCTTTCAGATGAGTGAAACCAACGTCTAACCTCGTCTATGCTAGAAGTGCCGGCACAGACCATGATAGTATGGTTCTAGATATAAATCACGCTCTTGGAGTGTATTACAATACTGGGACCTGTAACATCATCGCTTAGCCATCACCAGCTTTCCCAGTTTCTGTTCTTTCTTTCCATTCTGTTTCTTCCAGTTGGAGAGCCACACCAGCAGGAAAGCCTCATGTCCTTTTTAAAACTTAGAATTATAAATACTTGCCATCATTTGTTTTCTGCCTCTCCACAATTACTCAGAAATGATAAAACACAGATTCAGTTACAGGTATAAATTACAACTTCTTTTTAAGAGTACAATCATTCTTTTAACAGAAAATTATTGTCTTAGACTGAGAGTTAAACAGTAGAAATATTAGCAAGTGTGAGAACATTGGAAATATCTGTTTTCTTATACTTTATCTTTCTGATCAATTTGGTAAGAATATATTTAATGAGAAATTGCAGTATAAAGATGAAATTATTCACTATTCTACTTAGAAACAGCATCAAACTCATAAAAATAAATTGCAAAATTTTGTGTTTAGTTACCATTCAAACTATTAATCCCATTTCCAAGAATTTACCCTGAAGAAACCCCTCAAATATACAAATATAAGTATGCACAAAGTTATCATTTACAGCATTGTTTAGAATTGCAAAATACCAGAATCAATGTAAATGCTTATTCTCAGGGGGATGGTTGAAAACAATGTACGTCAAAAGGATGGAAAACATTATTGTGAACTAATGTGGCATGATTTCTAAGATACACCATTAAGTGATAAAAGCAAAGCACAAAAGAGTAAGTTCCACTTTGCGTAAGAAAAAAAGTGGGATATTAAAGAATGCACAACTACTCATTTGTAAACAACTTTAAAATGAGTTATGAGTTGGTTTGGAGATGTTAGATACCCCACAAAGAGCCATGTTCTTTTAACCCATCCTTGTGGGGCATGCCTATTGTGGTGAGCCCGTTGGTCCAATTGAGATGTGACTCCACCCATTCAGGTTGGGTCTTAATGCCTTTACGAGAATAGGAGGAAGAAAATGCACAGAGACATTTGAAGAGAGCCATTGAATGTAGCACCTATGAGAGAAGGACCAGCAGGCATCACCATGTGCCTTCCCTATGGGACAGAGAAACCCCAGATGACAGTAACCTTTCCTCAGAGAAGATATCTTCCTCTTGGACATTTTCATCACCTTAGAACTGTAAATCTGTAACCTAATAAATTCTCATTTCTCGCATATTGCATTCTGGTAGCTTTAGCAAACTGAAACAGGGTCTATAAGCCAGACATTAAAGAGAACTTTTAAAACCAATAAGGGGTTTTGTAGGAAGCAGTGGGGAATGGGAATCAAGTAGTAGGTATGTATATTACAAATCAAAAGAAAAATATAAGTCAATATTGCAATTTCACCAATAGGTATGCGTCTCAAAATTCTGAAACTGGCATGTGTATATATTAGAGTTGAACAGATAAATAAATATAATGCAGACAATAGGAACTAGGCTTTTCAGTGTTAGGGAAATAAGTTACAAATAAAAAAAATAAAATAAAAAGAGGAACACAAAAATGAGCCCTGTTGTTAGATTGTAAGGCAAGGTATCACTATAAATACATGGTTTTATAGAGATAAATAGATACATGGATTAGACAAATAGGTAGATGTGCAAATATGTAGAAACAGATATGGATACAAACACATAAATACAGAAAATAAACATGTGCAGGTTAGTAAAAATACATATATTTCCTAGTGGTGAACCCTAAGAGGACCAGATCTTATACTTACGGTTCAAGTTTGGTTTCTGATTTGTATTCTTCAAAAAAGAAACCTGGACACCTTGGAGAAGTGGTTATTTACAGGGTTGGAGCAAGGAACAATCAATTAAAAAAGTGATCACCCTGGGATATTTCTGGTGATGGAAAGAAGAAGGAACTAAAAAGAAAGAAAGGAGAAGAGAGAAGGAAAGAAGGAAGGGAGGGAGGAGTGCATAAGGGAAGGAGGAAGGAAGGAAAGAAAATGGAAGAAAGAAAGAGACACAAGTAAAAGAAAGAAATGGAAAGGAAGAGGGAGGAAGGAGAGGAAGAGGAAAGAATGGAGGAAGGAAGGGAACTTGTTAAAGGAGTGCAGATGTTAACCTGAGCATAGAGGTTAACAGGCCAAGATAATTAAATAAACAATGATGGTTTTAGATTAAAATTCACAGAATAAATATCTATGAGGCTATATTGATATAAATACAAAATCAATCAAATAAAAAGAACCGCTTGCATATAGTATAATCCCTTTAACAAAGATAGCATAAAAGAGGGAAATCGAAAATTACCATTGGGCAAACACCTCAGTAATAATATTGCAGAGACAATCCGCTAATGGATACTAATTTGACTGTTCAAAATTTGAACAGTAGCAGCAATTTCGTAATCTCAAAGTGTTTCCCCAAGATTTACATTAACTATATAGGGAAAATTAGTAAGTTTACAGTAGAGAACGCAGCAGCAGTCACATTAGTTGAGCGATCAGGGTCAACATCATATGTAATAAAATGCAGTGACATGCTGCAACTCATGAAATTAATTCACAGAGATGAAAGATGACACAATATCATTTCTGCGGTATTCCTATCAAAAATGTGTAACCTTAGTCCATTCAGGGAAAACATCGTGCAAACCCAAATGTAGGTATGTAAAATAAAATAACTGAATATCCTTTAAAAGTTCTAAGGTCATGAAAGACAAGGAAGAAACAGAAACAAAGGAGTGTGATACCTGGATAGGATCCCAGGACAGTAGTGGAAAAACTGGTGGAATTCAGAGTCATTAGTTTTGTGAATGGCATTATACTAATGGTAATTTCCTGGTTCTGATCATTGTAGCATGATTATTTAAGATTCTAGTACTAGGGGAAAGTGGGTGAGGTGTATGAAAACTCTACAGTATCTGTAACTCTTCTGTCAGTCAAAAATTCATTAATAATATAAAATTACAAACATGAAATCATTAGGTTATGTTACATAACTCAGGAACCTGGAACATAATGGGAATCTGTGGAGGCCAGAAAGGAGGAATACAAATCTAGGGAGGAAACTGCTTTCTGCCATGGTGTTATTTGCATCTTCTGGAGTCCTAGAACTATGTCTTACTGAGATCTCACTTAAGAACAGGAAATAGGGTGGCTGCCGTGGCTCAGCAGGCAGAGCTCCGAGCTGCCATGCTGGAGGTCTGGAGTTCGATCCCTGGTGCCTCCTGCCACCAGGGATGCAAATTAAAAAAAAAAAAAAAGAACAGGAAATAGCCTGGTTAAGTTTCCAGAGAAGGGGAAGCATCAGATATTCTACCATCAATAAAGATGTCCAAATATCCACTTTTAGTGGGAGTACCAGAAAAATTTCCACAGTGCATAGGAAGAGGGTTTTATTATTTATCTTTCTGTGCCTTGGTTTAGGGTGGAACAGAAATAAAAAGAGAAAACCAAACAAAACATCAAAAAAAGCAAAACAAAATGAAGAAAACAGAAAAAGTGCAAAAGTTCTCCTCTGAGAGTTTCTAACCTCCTGGCAACCCTCACACTAAAGAAAAATACGAAGGCACAAATTTAAAATGACCTCCCATTGACCCAAAATGACACAAAGTTCCTGACACAATCAAATGTTCTTTAAATGTAGACTTCAAAAAAATTGTCACAGATAAAAATCCAGAGAAAATGAAATCACACTAATAAGCAATACAAGACAAAAATCACAAATGGCCTTGGAAATGAGCTACCTAAAGTAAATGCCAGCAAGTTCACACTAGCATATTAGAAAAAGTGTACTTGATAAAAGACAAGAAAAGACAGTATCAAAAAGTGTTATGAAGGAAAAAGCATCTACCGAAAATGACAAAGCAAATTTGAAAAATAACCAAATGCACCTACATTAAACTTAAATGGATATGAAAAAAATAGCATGCAAAATTAGAAACTCAATGAATGTGTCAATTAAGCAGATTAGATGAAGAGGAAGAGAGAATTAGCAAAACGAAGACAAAGCATGAAAAATTACAGAGAAAGAAATGTGATGTAATTGATTTTAAATGAGGCCATCAACATTTTGGCATGATATAGGGAAAATGGGGTTTAAGAAACTCTTAGTGTATCTATAATGTGTAGTTGGATTGGAGGGTGGCAGTATGGAAATTGGTTCTACTTCTGTGGTCTACTACAAAACCTTGATGTTGAATTCATGAAGGTTTTGTCCAGCTAGTGGCAATAGAGACGGGAAGGATGGAAAGAAAGCAAACCTATTTTGAAAATGATGCAATAATACCTGTGCTTTATTAATAAGGTTTGCAACACTTTTTAAATTGTTTGCCTGTATTAAGGAAACTGGAAAAATTGGTGGACATTTAAAATAAAAATATTTTAAATCATATTAGACTATGTTTTAACAACCAGGTATTTAAAATACAGTTAGATTGGTAGAATATCTGATGCCTTATTAAAATGCAGATACTATGTCGTTTAATTCAGTCTCTGCAGCATTTCCAGAATGCATGCATAGTTTTGATAATGTTGCCAGAAATAGGAAAATCACACATTCAGCTAAAAAAAGTTTAAATATTTCCACCATTGTGATACATATACATGAATGAACAGTACTAAGATATTTTAGTTGCATACAGTCTGGTTGACTCTGTTTAAAAAATGATTTGAAAATAAGTTTTAGTTCTTCATCTATGAGATAACACAAGCCCAATTTATGCATCAAAATTAAACATAAAAGTAAGTTTCTCTAAATCTATCAACAAATATTTATTCAGTAAGGCTTATATATTGATTGACTGTTTTGGTGTGTCATTCTACCTGTTTATTTCTAGGTACATTATGGACCTTATATAATGGACCTAGGAATACACAGGCGGAAATGGCAAAATTAGAATTTAAAACACACTAAAATATTTTAAAAAACTATACCTTTACATTACATGATATTGCCTTTCTAGCAATTCTATAAAATCATTGATCAAGTTACTGTAAATCTACATCAAAAAGATAAATATTCATGGACAGAAATGTCAAGCAGAACTTAATTTAACTTTAATGAAATATCAAATTTAAACTGTATCAGAAAACATCTTACTAGGTTTGGAATAAAACAAATACATCATCTAATGCTTCTATTTAATAAGAAATGTTTACATTTAGTCAGTGAGTTAATATATGACATCTTCACCATGACCATTCATAATAGGTCCTAAACTTGCTTTTTTTTCTTATCCAGGGCCAGTCACTTTTGTAAATTCCTTTGGAAACCTTGAACATGTTGTGCTTCCTAAGGTTTGAAGCACTTTACTTAATGCAATCCTTTTCAATCTTTCAAATATTGATTTTTAAACTGTTAGATCACGCTATCTAGATGTATCGTTTTTGTGTATTTCCAAAATACTTACCAAATATTTCAAGTATTATTTGCCACACTCTGTATAGCTAGGTAACTAGAGGACAAGTGCTGACCAAGGAGCAGAATTAGAAAGTGAAAACAACAAAAAACAATAACGTGTAAAATTAGCAAAAGACTAAGCCTGAAATGTGTTTTATCATGTATCCCTTATTGATCTTCCTATTGATTAACTCTGATCATGTCGCTGACCTAGAGATTTCATGTTTGGTTGTAGGTGTTTTAAACACATTCAATCAAGAAATAAATGGCCTTTAATCTGTCTTTGCAAGAAAGAAAATTTAAGTGTAAAAATTTATAAAGAAATAGCTTAGAAATGCAAAAAAACCCATAAAGAATAATGCGATAAGCATTTTTGTTGAAACAAACCAATCTAGTAAATAATATATTACCAAGGAAATTTACGTCGTATTAATCATTAGCCTCTACCACAAAAGTAACCACTATCATAATATAAATTGCCTTGTTAATTCTTAATGCATTTGTTTACCATCTATATATAGTAAATATTATATAGCATTGTTTTGCAAGCATTTAAACTTATATAAATGATATAGTACTATTCATATTGTCACTTTTTTCTCTTTGTATCTATAAAATGCTACCCTGTTGATTTGAATACCTCCAGTACTTGTACTTTCACTGCTATATTTTTCTGTCATGCCTGACTATTCCACTGCTTATTTATTTTTCTGCTGATGGACACTTTGTCTCTGCAGTTGCTATAAACATTGTGTAGACAGTTAATAACACTGATCACTTTAAAATGTAAGGACATTCAGAAAACCTAGATTGAGTTTTATTCCTTTATTTTACCAATTATTTTTCCTTGGAAAAGACATTTAGCAATTGAGCTTCAGAAATTTTGACAAAGCTGTTTTTTTATGAAGTTTTTTTTTTTAAAAATTTGCATATGGGCGGGAGGCACCAGGGATCGAACTCCAGACCTCCAGCATGGCAGGTCGGAGCTCTGCCTGCTGAGCCATGGCAGCCGCCCTTTATGAAGTTCTTTGACAGCGATTTTGATATATCCTACTATAAACATTATAATTTGGGCTTTCCTTTTTATTACAAAATAATACTTGAAATAGAATATTTTATGTGAAATATTCTTGAAATTCACTCATTACTACTCTTACCCACTAAATTGGGGAATTAAGTATTTAATATTACATGAAAATCATCTAAGTAGTGTATATTGATGGTATGGAGGCAGGAACACTTTTTAGAGGCTAAACCAATTTTAACTTTGATTTCCTTATAAAATCCTTTTTTCTTTGAACTCACTACTGTCAAAAGTTAAATAAATTATGCGTGAGATATATTCATTACAGGCACTCTTAATGCTACATAGCAGTTTGGAACTGTAAAAATAAATATGCAAGAAGAAACTGGGTATGTTGGTCTCAATAATCAATGGGAAAAATGATGACTGCTTCATAACCTTTAACATTTTGTCAAACTTATTTTGGAGTTATCCCTCTATATCATTCAATAAAATATGGCTTTTCTTGTTAATTTGGTTCTTATACATCATAATTATGTTACTTCATAGATTACATAAAATTAAAGATTAATTAAACATTAAAGGAATGTGGCAAGCAAAAAATTGTAAAAATATTAAAAACTTCTCTTATTGCCAGTTATAAATGTAGGAGAAAATGAAGACAAATCTAAACTAATATTTACTTAGTGTTTTGTAATTTAAAGCATTAGGAACATTGAAAGCTAAAGTGTTTGATTTCTTTGTAATAGTACTTACCAAGAACAGCTCAGCAGTGCTTACCTTCCTTTCTTTGTATAACAGGATGTGAAACTAGAATCTTTAATATGTCTTGGTAAACTGTTATATGCCTTTCTTGATTTGGATTAGCTTCCAACATTTTTTCCATGACACTTTAAATGTCATGAAATATCTTCTAGATCTCCACTAATGTGATTTTTTTGCCAATGTCACTTCCTCTAGGATAGCACCATGATTTTTATTACAATTACTACATTAGTCATTAGTCAGTTCCAGAGAAACAGAACTGACAAGATATATATGTATATATTTTGTAATAACTATACATATATACACACACACACATGTACATTGTGTGTGTGTAAATATTAAGAGATTTATTATAAGGATTGGCTCACTTGACTTTGAGGATTGGCACTTCCAAACTCCACAGGGCTGTTCACAGGTTGGAATCACTGATAAAGGTGATTTGAATTCTGCAGAGGTAGGCTTAATGAAGCAGAGATAGGATTTCTTCTTTTTTGACTGTTGATATCCTCAGTTCTTGCTTTGAGGCCAACAAATGATTGAATAAAGAGACACTTAGAGACACTTATTGCTGAAGGCAATCTCCTTTGTTGATTGTAGATGCAATCAGCCATGGATGCAATCAACTGCCTAATGATTTAAATCCAACAAAATGCCCTCACAGTAGCAATCAGGCCATTGCTTGCTTAACCAAACAACTGGACACTATAACCTAAGCCAAGTTGGCACTTGAAATTTACCATCACAACAACTTTCTTCCTTTATGCCTGTAAGTTTTCCTTCATTAAGTTACTCTGGCTGCATATGTGGTCTCTTGAGTGACATTGTCAACATGCCTACACAACATTTTCTTCTATAACCCTGTTTACTTCAGATTCAAATTTCATTTCCAGCATTAACACTTTTCATTACTTTGCTGCATGTCCATCTTTGTCGACCAATTCATTTATCATTGGTAGACAAAGAGGCAACACAACTGCATGTTTTACTGTCGTGCAGGAACTGAAAAACTGATGAGCAGTGATCAATTGGCATTAGACTTTGAAGAAAGTGACATAATTGGTCACAGATCATTGTGTGTTCTGTTATTTACTTAACGATTTGTGAACTGAAGAGCTTACAGCAAATTTTGTGGCTCATGCAATTATTCACAATTAGCAGGCCATGTTAAAAGAAAATGGAACAGAAAATTGAAAATTGTTGTGGGACTGATGTTAGTTAACTAAATCATATCATGCATATCAGAACCACTCAAGGTACACACCGACAGTATTTTACTACAACAGTAAAGTATGTGAGATACAATAATGTCATTGTGCATGAATATTTTTCAAGATGGATTAATTAATAAACAAGATGTATTTCTATAGAATCTTCGTGTGATACTCATATAACATGCTGTTGTATGTCTTCAGAGCTCAGAATAGAGATATCAAAAATAAAAATGATTAATAGTAGGATTTTGATTGCCCACTTTTGATTTAATAAGAACAGTATGGTTAATATAATTCAGATATTATTAAACCGACTATGCATTCAAACCATAAAATCTAAAACAATGTGAGTTTTTTCAGTGATTTATGAACAAGACTATAACTGCCAACAACTAATGAATTAAATACATAATGTCGATAACGCTGATGATAGCTCTATTACATGCAATTTCCATGAGCGAGAAAGCATTGGCACTGAAATCTTAACTCTTCTTGCAATTTGATTTACACTGTTAAATAAATAATATTGTTCATACTCAAAACTTCAGTTTAGGACATTAGCCATAGAGTTTTTAAGTATATGACAACTGGTATGCATTCCTAATTAAGTCTTGTTGAATTTCCCTCTCAACAATCTACTTAGCCATGAATAACACTGGAGTAACAATTGATAACTCTTCACTTTACAAAATGTATATTTTAGGGTTAAATTTTTTGTTTACATGTCAGTTATAAAACAACACAGAAATGTAATTCAATGAAAATGACATCATTTTAATACAGTAAGATTATGCATATGAAATAAATTATGCATCAGGACTCTGGTTAATTTCAGCAAGATATACATTCATGGATAATATTTATTGAACAGACAAACAGCCCAAACAATGAGAAGAGAACGCAAATGTCCCATCATTTCCCAGTGGAATGTGTTGAAGTGAGGAACTGCAGTTGGACATGCAGTGGATTTGCATTGGTGGGAATTTATCCCTCTCACACCATGACTTCATTCCAGCATCCAGCTCTCCATAACCTTTCAGAGGTACCAATAACAGGTGGGTAGTGCCTCCTTCTCAGAGGCCTGAGACGCAGCGTTGAGGGGCTTCTTTTCTGTAAGACTTACCTGAAGATGTATTTAATCACTGAGTATCAATCTAATCAATAGTATACTTAAACTGTATTGAGAGGATAGAAATCATGTATGTATGTGATTGTGTAGGCTGGGACTTGAATAATAGTGTGCTAAATCTTCAACTTTCAAAGGAAAAGATAAGAAAAGAGTCTAAAATAGAAAAATTCAATTAATACCAGTATAAGCTTGTGTAGAGATGTAGAAATTATTACCAAAATCATCAGCTGAAAGACTCAAATCAAATTGCTTTGGTAAATTACAAGTGAAAAGGGGGCTAGGGACATTCTTAAAAACAAGCCTTATTGAATTATTTGACTGTTTGAAATAAAAGCATGCTTCACTTTAATACCAATGAAACTGTGCTGGATTGAAACTGTTGTGTACCCCAGAGAAGCCGTGTTCTTTAATATTGTTGGGTGGGACCTTTTTAAGGTGTTTCCATGGGGATGTAACCTATCCAATTATGTGGGGGACCATTTGATTAGGTGGTTTCCCTAGAGATGTGTCTCCCTCCATTCAAGGTCAGTCTTAATTTGCCTACTGGCATCATTTAACAGGGAACCATTTTGGAAAGAGCTTCAGAGCTGGCACAGAGAAAGAAGTTTGGAGACGCAGAAAGAAAACATCCCTGGGGAAGCCATTTGAAATGAGAATCCAGGAAAGAAGCTAGCAGATATTGCCATGCCCCTTCCCAGCTGACAGGGAGACCCGGAACATCATTGGCCATTTCTTGAGTCAGGGTCTCTTTCTCTGGATGCCTTAGCCTGGACATTGTTATGGAGTTGAACTGTGAACTTGTAGCTTAATACATTCCCTAAAAGCTGTTCCATTTCTGGTATATTGCATTCTGGCAGTACTAGCAAACTAAAACAAAAACCTAACCTAATTTTTTAAAAATTTTATGAAACTAATCCCATGTAAAATTATTTTTAAATAAAGTCTAACTATGCTAAATCAACAGGGAAAATGATATTAAATATTATAACCCTGAAGACATTGCCATTAAATTCAGGAACGAGATACTAATAACAGCTGTTAGCAATATTTCAGCACTATTTTGGATTTAGGAAGATGTAGCTAATATAGTAAACCAAGAGAGTAAAGAAGAATAGTGTATTATGAAAAAGAAGATAAAAATGAGATTACCTATTACAATCAATGGGCCCACATAATTGCACTCTACAAGACAGCAGTCACAACATAAGTGCAAGTGCTTGTGTACGCAAAATCTCAGCAAGAGCTGTGTGCTTTCTTTTGTTGGGTTTAATTGTTACTTAAACTCTTTTCAAAAAAGTATAGTACGATTTGGCATTCAAACCAAGTTATTTTGTACCAAAAAGGTATGGAGCCAGTAGTGGTGGTATACATTTAGTATATCGAAACAGATATTTTTGTTTGAAAAATGTCTTCAATATTGCATTTTCTTGTGAGGAAAAAACACAATGGCCTATGATCTGGCGGGGGGGGGAGACACACAAAGTTATCTTATATCTTGCCATTTATATATAAGCAAAATTTTTTTTGTCTCAAACCAGGTGGTACATCTAGAAGCAGCAGAAATTGCCAATCCTTTGGGATAGAGGAAAAGAAATTTCAATCAGTGAGAGATTGATTTGATCAATATATGATTTCTACATCACTATCTTCAAGACAACAAATATCATTTTGTTTGAAATATCCTGCTCATTTTGAATAGAGACTGCTTAACTTACAGTAACATGCAATTCATGTGATGAAAATACAAAATTACCATTAGCCAGTTCAGTGCTGACAAAGCCCTAGTGTACTTCAATATGCCTGCAAAGTAAGTATACTGCCATCCCTAAAAATCCTAAAGAAATCAAGGTCTTTGGCACAGGTCACAAAAAGCATTGCTTCATTGGGTCTTGGTCACCATATTTAATTTTAAACTTCAGAAGAATAAGACTATTTTCAAAGATTTTATGGTGAGTGTGTGCATTTTAGATGAAGACTGCAAAGGGAGGGTAGATGAATGTAATATGGCATAAGAAAAGATAATTAGAACCATGTCTATTTAATATTTGAATTGTTATTCAACTATTTCCCACTGAGAAAACTCCAAAGATGGTTCTACTGTTGATTTCTGTCTAATATGTAAGGATGAAATAACATTATCCTTTATCAAACTGTTAAGTAGAGAGTAAAAGAATACACCAAACTCCTAGGATAAGTCATCGTTCTTCTCTTTTTAAAGCTAGGAAGGGCATCACACACAGAAAAGTGCAGAGAGATAGTTTGTGAACATTGATACAAAAATTCTCACCAAATAATAACAAATCAAATTCAACAATACGTAAAAGAATGATTCAATATGGCAAAATCGGGGTTATCCAGAGATTGAGTGTTAGTTAACAATTAAACTTCAGTGAAAATATTTCACACATTTACAGAAGAAATAATAAAAAGCAAATAATCCCTCATTAGGTGCAGAAAAATGATTTGACAAAATCTCACACGTGTTTGTGATTTTAAGAACCCTTCAACAATGTGAAAAGGAATGAGAACTTTCTCAAATTTCCAAAGGGCATCTTTAAAAATCCTACAGTTAACATCCTGGCTTAAGGGGCAAAATGGAATGCTTTCCCTGTGATATCTGTCATGAAAAAGTCATGACATTTATGCTAATTTTTTTTCAATGATTTACCTGAAACAACTGAAAAAATAACTAAAATAAATGGGGCATAGAAAAGTTGCATGTGATGTGGCGATTTATATAAAAAATTTTTAAATATGGACACAAACTTGTTATAATTAATAAATGAATTTATCAAGTTCCCAGGATATAGTTTAGCTGCCAACAGCAATTGAAAAATTAAATTAAAAAAGTTCTGTTTACAATAATATCAACAAAAATAGTTAAAATTTATTCTTGCTTAATTAAAATTAATACAATATATTAATGATTCCTACACTGAAAACAAGAAAGCTTTGCTGTAAAAATTAAGGACTACAGGAGTAAATAGGGAGATACCAAAATTAAGTATCACTTTACACTTGACTTGGTAAAACAGCTATGTGAATTTAGACCCCTCATTTGCTTTTAGGGGGAGTGTAAAATGGTGCAACTTGGCTATTCATATAAAAGTTAAACACATCACACATGCCCTTACCAATTTATCCAGCAATTGCACTCCTAACTGTTTAACCAAGAAAATATAAAAAATGTATGTTCACAAATAAGCTTGCACAAAATCACTTATATCAGCTTTATTCACAGTACCAACAAAAGATGAAGAAACACAGATGTTAAAACCCTCTTCTTCAAGAGATGGTACAGGTTTTTCCCTTACAAATTTCAGGTCTCTACTGAAAGTTTCCTTTTCAAAATGTGTTCTTGCATCACTCCATCTCAAATAACAATTGCCATCACACTTTCTCCTTGCTTTATTTTAGTTACAGCACTCACCAGTACATAATTAGCTTACGAATTACTTATATACATTTGTGTGTGTGTGTGTGTGTGTGTGTGTGTGTGTGTGTGTCCCTTTTAGACTTATTGAGAGTAGAGGGGTTCGTGTGTATTTCTCTGGCTGTCACGGAATAGGTTTTCAATAATCATTTGAATGAATAAACAAATTAATAAGCTCAGCTTTTGTTTAAGTTCTCAAGAGTCAGAGAGAATATCTTTACCCCTTATATTTATTCATTTGTCATAAGGTTATCAGCATTTACAACCCAGTAAGTTATTTATTTAGAAATCACAAGGACTGAAGTGAAAATGGAGCAAATTATTGTGTTTTGTCTTGTTTTTCCAAAAAATAGCACCTTCTTGAAAATAGTTACATAACTTAGCACATTTAAAAAATATACCCTACAGCACACACACTACCTAACATGTGAATTAAATAAAACTGAAATTCATTAAATAGAAGCCTGAAAAAGTTAGTTGATGCTCCATACCAAAAGAACAAAAAATATATTTTTTTCAAATCAAACACCAGAACAAGTAGGCACAGACATTAAGTATGAACAATGAATCTGCAAGTTTCCATCGATAAAGGCACTCATTGGTAACTATATATATATAAAGAAAGAAAGATATTCACAAAACTAAAAAAAGAAAGAGCTAACAGGCCATCCATAGCATGATTTAATATACTTTTTACATTTTAAAAAATCTGTCTTGAACATTCCTATGTATTATACAATTTTAATGTTTTCATTTTCAAGAGGATGGCAAAATTAATATTTCCATCGCATTATTAGAACATTGCAATATTGCCAGTAGAAAAACTGAATAAAACATGGCTTCATATATACAACTAGAGCGCAAAGGGCACAGAAAAGAAATAATTTATTATACAAAAGACTTGTGTTGCTTGATAAAGTGTTACCAGTACATTGCAAACTAATTTTTTAAAAGTTTTGAAGAAAAAGCTGTGGTCATTAAGTACAAAATAATGAACAATTGATTTAAAGATGTCCACACATCTGAGGACAATAGTTAATTTTTTGTAATTCAGAATCTAATTGTCCCATTTTCTGGAAGGCATAGTCAAGATGCGTCTCACTATCAATTTGTGTGTAGGAATTATAACAATGCTCAGGTTTGGAGGAATGAATATATTTTTCCTACTAACTCATAATTCAAAAGGTTTTGTGGGAGTTAGCATTTATTGGTGTTCAATTCATTCAGGTTAAATTTATGACCATACACAGCTGAAACTTTTTCAAAATCCATGAGGTAGTATCTATCCATCATAATGGCTCTATTAGCCCAATGTTTTCCTATGACATTTTTGTTTAATATAAGTAGTATAAGTCACGGTCCACAGTATCAAATCCCAGCTCCACAGTTTGACCTGGACAAATTAAACAGATTTTCTGATCCCAACTTCCTTATCTGTATAGGTGACATAGGTCACTGCTCATAGAGAAAGCACTGATTAAAGGTTACTTCTTTTTAGGTTTAAGTGCACTATATTGTTTCATGAAATATTGCTTAAGTACTGTCCTTTGCCAACTTCTTTCATAAGAATGAGCAAAGAAAAATTATCTTCATAATTGTAACTCATGTGCCTGTGCAATACTTTAAAAAGGGGATATGTTCAATAAATGTTTGGTTTACTAAAATAAATCTTTCATCAATTCTTTCGGGTATATTGTTCTCACCATGTGGAAGATATCCAGTTGGGTTCTGAGTATTAGATATTTAAAAATATCGCACCAGCCTTCAGGAAATTATGAATTCACCTCAAACTAGTGACTGAATGCAATGTTGGAATGCAAAGTATGACCTCCCCACTCAGCGCAGCTCCAGAGTTGTGCAAAGGGTTTTGATTTCATGCACAAACCAATGCATATCTATACTGACACATTTCCCCTCTAAGTAAACATTAAATCAAAAAGGAATATTCTAAATTCTGTAAAATGCATGCACAGTTCATCTGGGCTCACAATTCAAAAGTTTACATAACCTTGATAGATACATCACAACAATTTGTAAATGTTTCAATAAAATGCCAAAAGAACTCCAAAACGGACAAAAGTTCATAAAACACACATAGGGATGAATTCAAGTATCAATAATTTTTGATATTTGAGAGAAAAAGGCCACTGTAATAAAATCAGTGATAAAATGGACATACTGACAACCAAAAGTTCACTAATTGCCACTCAGATTTTATTGATCTATTGAAAGACATTTATTCCTTTTCAGGTCATCAACATATGATTCAATAAAAATCTACAAATGTTTTGTGTAGTGGATGCTAATGTATAACGATTGGGGTGAAAGAAATAAATATAAAGATAACTTGATTTTTTTCATTATTTCATAGGTGAAATTCAGTATCTGCTAATTTTGAAAATATCCTGAACCAATGGGTTTTATATTGCATTATTATTTTCAAAATGGAAGATTTTGAGCTGTTATTGTCTATTGCTTGTGATTAGTGCATCAGTATATGAAAACCCAACACAAGCATATTATTCTTAATGAATAGCTTTCTCTATCTACTAATGCCAAAAATGTATAGTATTGTAATTGGGAATATTCATATCAATTTATTGATAAAATATTAATACCCACAAATCCCTACTTGTGTCTACATGGAGTTATTGCTTCCTCAATGTTGGATCTGTATTTCACTTCACTTCCTGTGTGACATACCATCACATGTATTTTATGGACATAAAGTAGCAGAAATAATATTGCCTTTCTCCCTATATAAATATTTCCAGTTAAGTGTTGCCTAGAAAGTACTGCTATCTCTAATATATAAAATTACTAATAAACCACTTAATTACTTTTAGAATTCCAAAGAGACTTCTTGATGTCCTTTACCAGAAAAAAAACAGGTAAAATGGTCCTTGTTAGTCCAGTTCCTTTCAGAATTCTGGATTGCTGAGTATTGAGTGCTGGACTCTGTGGAGCTGAGAATCCAATACCAAAGTTATTTATGAGGAGATTTTTGGGGTTTAGCATATTATTACATGCTAAGTGTCTTCTGAGCTGTGGTGGACACAGCAATGAACAGTATCAGTAGACAGAGCACAAGACCATAAAGGGACTGAGGGCTGAAACAGGGCAGAGACAATTCAAATGAAACCTGTTTTCCACATGTTTAGTCAATTGCCATTGACATGTAACTGCTACAGTAAATTCTTTTGAAATTCTTGATTAGAATGGCAACCAGATTTTATTTAAATGACTGACTAGGACACACATAGACCAGTATATAAATGACATATTTCTTCACTAAGGAAGTATGCCTGCATCCTTTAAAATTCCAAGCAGTGAAGTCAGATATCATTTTTTGAACTGCAAGTCATTTTAATTATTTTTCATAATTACTTTGATAAATATATTTGGAATTATCCAAACTGGTACAGCCCTATGTAACTTTTCTCTTGGCTATTGTTTAAGCAGATGGTAGATGGTCATCCACCAAAGATGCGGTAGGAAAGGGTTTTTTCTTCTAGAGGATTTCTAAGGTACCCACTGAATTAGGATTCTATAGTTTCATGAAATTAAAATGCATTTGAATTAAACTTCACAATTGCATTTTAGCTGGGAAGTAGGTTTATTTATATATACATGTATATAATATATACAATTATAGTATAATAATTATATGATATAATGATACATAAATATATAATTATACATTTTAACTAAGTACATCATAAGCATCAATAATTCTAAGGCTGAAAAGATGTAAACATGCTGGTAGGTAATTCTGATATATATATTTCCAAGTAATGGATATTTTTATTATACTAATTTAGGTTTTTGTGCTAAATTAGATAAATTAGACCCTTACTAAGTGTAAGTAGGATTTCAAGAATACAGCTTAGCATGACCAAATATATTTTGGATCATCTGTAAAATGACAAAGAACACATCAATATGTCATGCATCATTAAGTTGGAACTTGTGATAATATAGAGAGAATTGGTTTAAATTTGTTTTACCTGTAAGAGAAGTTTCAAAATGAATGAATAGCACTGTACACTTTTTTATTTTTTGCATGGGCAGGCACCAGGAACCAAACCTGGATCTCCAGCATGGCAGGCAAGAATTCTGCCACTGAGCCACAATCACACCACTCAATTGTACACTATTTTTAAACATCTTCCAGTATTTTAAAATATCTGCCATAGGAATGGGAATAAAGAGCTTTCTCTACATATGCAGTAGAGTTTACAAAGAGTTATAATAAATTGCACTTTTCTTTACAGAGGAACCACATCTTCTTAGCTGGGTCCTAAACTTTGGCACAGTTGGAATAATATATACAAGATATACTTTATTTATAATTGTGAATGAATATTTGAGGGAGAATATCTATGATGAGATGAGTAGTGATAAATCCTACTAAATTAAAAATATTAGTGCACCATTCATTAACCATAAATATAAAATAACAATGTTGAGTGAAATAAGCCAGACGTAAAAGGACAAGCCATGTATGATCTCATTGACTCGAAACAACTAGAATAGGAGTAAGAATGTAGAATACAGCTCACCAAGGGCAGAGTTGGGATAGGGAATGAGAAGTTGTTTTGGTTTGCTAGGCTGCTCAAAGCAGATATCATGGAATGGGTTGACTTTCAACAACGGACATTTATCAGCTTACAGTTTTGAGGCTGAGAAAAATGTTCAAATCAAGGCATTATCAAGGTCATGCTCTCTTCCTGAAGACTGGCTGTCATTGATCCTTGGCTTCAAGGATCAATCTGCCATATGGCAAGGCATATGGGGTTGTCTGCTGGTCTCTCCCTTCTCTTCTGGGTTTCGTTGCTTTCAACTTCTTACTTCCCTGGCTTTCTCTCTCTGTGTCTGAACTTCATTTCATTATAAAAGACTCCAGTTAGAGGATTAAGACCCACCCTGGGCCAAGCTTTAACTGAAGTAACCTCATCAAAAGGTCTTAATTACAATAGGCTTACACCCACAAGAATGGACTAGCTTTAAGAGCATGATTTTCTGGGTACATACAGTTCCAAACACTCACAGAAGTTCAGGCTTAAAATGTGCAGGGTTCCTATTTGGAATGATGGAAATGTTTTGGAAATGGGTGGCAGTGATGGTAGCACAGCACTGTGAACATAATTAACAGCACTGCAATATATATCTGAATATCATTAAAAGGGGAAATGTTAGATAGTATATATGGTAATAGAATAAAACTTTTTAAAAAATCTATGAGTTACCCTACACAAACAGTGAACCCTAAGTTAAACTATGGACATTAAGTTAATAGTACAATTATAAAAATGTGCTATCATCAATTGTAATGGATGTTCCAAGTCAATGCAAGGTGTTGGCAGTGGAGCTGTGTATGAGAATCCGGTATTATAGACATTATTGTTCTGTAAACCCACAACTTCTCTAATAAAGAAAAAATAGAGAATTGTAATATCATCACAATTAGCAGTCCACTAATATGTAATATGTATATAAGTTAAAATTTTTAAAGGAAAATAAGATGTTAGAGGAAATTTTATCTAACTGTATCAAAAGTCTAAGGAAACAAATACAAAAAAATTATTACTACCACCAAATTTAATTTGATAAATTAAATTCAGGAAGCAGACTCTTGCTAATTTGATTTAACTTGTGGAGAATGATATCCAAATACAGGCCAGATTTACAACATGCTGATAATATTATTCAAATTAGATCAAATTTATTTTATTGGAGACTATTTTCAAAAATCTATTTATGAAATAATTAATTACAGACTAAGTAGCCTTCTGTCATATACCAGAGACATTCCTGTAAGCAAGTGCTTACGTTATGCTTTCTAATCAAGAAATTTAATATGTGTATAATTGGTCAAGGGAACAAATGCCAGACTTAATTTTAAATTAAATCTTCAACAAACCTAAATTCTAAATTCTTAAGAAAAACCTACTGACATACCTCAATTCAAATGAAAAACTGCATTTTTCCTTGTGTATACAACACCACTAAAAATAGTTGCATGTGTGTGCATTCCAAAATTGTAAAAAAAAAAAAGTACCTCATGAATGTGATTATATATGCCTCCATCCAAAATACTACTTTTTATTGATCCAAATTTATACTTATCATTGTTAAAATGTAAAAGCAACTTATAAAAGTTTCCACAGAGACTAATCCAAACAATTTTAAGCAAAATACTAACTATTGTTGAGTGCTGTCAGAGGTATAAAGCTAAGTAAACGGCATTGATTGTCAATGGTCTGTGCTGAGAATAGAGGTCTTTTAACCATTCTGACCTGCATTGGATAAGGCAGACTGCAGAAAGCTTTAAGCGCCCATATGTTCCATGCATGTATGTACTCGTTCACCTTCACATCACAACAGCTGAAGCCTAGGAATGTATATTTTACTAATGTGGAAACTGAAGTAACTAATCAGGATATACAGTGCTTTAGTTTGTCTGAAAAGGATTAGTGGGATTTTTGAACAGAAAAATAGGATAGGGAAATCATGGAAAGGACATGGGCAAATGCTGGAATGACCAAGCCATCTCTCCTAGACCCTTCTGTTGACACTGTTATCTGAGAATAATTATTAATCATGCCTCTTTCACTCCCAAATGTCTCACAGTTTGGATGATAAATTATATGGTCTCCTAAGCAATGGGGATCTATGACTAGTTTTTTTTTTTTTTAGGGGGAGAATGACATGATGTGGCAATGCTTTAGAAAGATTAATATGAAAAATGTGTAGAAAGGAATGAAGATAAGAAAGACCTGAAGTAGAGAAACTAATTAGGCGTACTTCGATCATCCCAGCAAATGTGCTGAAAATTGCAAATAGGAAAGGGACAATGGAAGGGAAGGGAGACAATATATTACCGGGATGCTAAGTACTTATTATGAGGGAGAGTAAGGAATTAACAGTGATTACAAGATTTAGAGCCTGAGTGACTGTGAATACAATGGTGCCACCTTAATGTGCAAGACATTGCAATCATGCTTTCGGCTGGAAGCATGGCGTTTTTTTCTAAGAAAGCAACGTCAATTTTTATAGATGGTCTTAGTTAACTTGACGCTTTTCTGGAAACTATTCTATGAGTATTAAGATGCTAATTTACATTTGCAGAATTTCTAGTTATGTACATCACTCATACACAGACAATTTTAAAAACTCTATTAACATGGAAACCTATATTCTCCGATATTTTTACAATTTTTTGTCCTCTTTGTTTATATTATCCCACATAGTCCACAACCCTAGCTCAAACAATCTTTTATAATATCTGAAAATTGATTATTGTGGCCTTTCTCATATTTTTCCACAGCATCTATGTTATGTAAAACTGGAGGCGAGACATCATAGGTTAGTATAATCAAGCCTATTCAACACAAACTGTGCTTATAAACTCTACATTGCAATAAAAATGAGGAAAACAGTATTATCAGGTAAATATTACTGAAATTCCAGGTTTATCAATATATGATTGTTAAAAGAATTCTGAGAATAAAATGTTATGTTCCTGTGAATAAGAAAATATTTCAATACTTTATCTGGATAGCTGATATTTGAAGAAAATTATGCTAAATTACAGGATAATGATGTGGTCACTGAAAACTTAGAAGGAATTTTGGAGTAAGCCCTCTTTAATGGAATCAAAGATTAGCCCTGTTCTTTTACTTGGATTTCTCATTTTATTTCCTTTGGATTTGCAAAGGTTTACTATAAGTCTACTTTCGTTCATCAATTTTGATTAGGGATTTTCATTTTAACTTGTAAATGGAGTAAAAAGTGATAAAAAAAAAAAAAGAAAAAGAGTAGTGGATGTTTTCTCAAAGCACCTGACCAGGAGTTAGAAGGTAAATTGATGATGAATGAGCTTTAAAGATCACATTAGTACCTGTGAGAAATAAAATATCAATGTTGGAATTTAGAGAGGTGTGAATAAGGAAAATGCTCTAAACAATTCTGAAGAAACCCAACATCAAAGGGAAAAATAAAAAGTATGGTACACCTCCCACCCCCAAATGACAGGTGGTATTATTTTAGAGAAGCTTGTGGATAGATAAATGAACAGAAGGAAATAGCCAAAGGAAATTTCTGCATACAAAGTTTATAAACTAGTGTTCTATGTATAGTCTGGGCAGTGGATAAAAATAATTACATTACAATTACTATTATAAATACTCTTGCTCTCACTGCCATGTAACTAGCAATATGCTAGGTGGTGTACATAAACTGCATCAGTAATATTGAGAGAAGAGACAGGCATTGACTTTCTCATTCTATGGATGAAGAAATCAAGGCTTGGAAAGATTATACACCTTGCTGAAATCCCTTTCATTGATGGAAGAGTTAGTAGTCTATTCTATGGCTTCAGACATTTAAGACTGTGCTTTTAATGTGAATCCATATGCTCTCAGCCAATTCAACAGTCTGGACTCTGAATTCTGGGGCATTTCTAAAATAATAATAGTAGAATATTTCATAAATAGTATTTGATATGGAAATAGGGACATGCGAGGAGAGCTGATGTCATTTATTTCCCCGTTTCCCTGCTTGAGGGGTACGCTTGGCTGGCTGCAGCCCTTTAAGTTAGGTGTCACTTCCTAGAATGTTCTCTCTGTGATTTCTCTTTTCTGCAGGACCTGTTCTGGTCCCCTCAGCCGTTCAGGCCCAGGGTACCAATGAATGGTTAGGGGTTCAGGTGACATATCCCTCAGGCCTTTCCTACACCTTGCCCTAAACTTTATAAACAATTCCTTTATTAAGCTCTCCTCATACCACCCAATTGGCTCATGCTACCCTATTTCCTACCTGATACAGAGTTCACGGGGAAAGAGGATTAGCAGCTTCTCTCAAATGTACCATGTATTGAATAAGTTTAGAAGGGAGAGATACCCATGTTAAGATCAGGGAAACTTTAAAACTATATATTGCTTTACAAATTTTATGGAATCCCAAAATAAAGTTTATGGGTTATGAAGCAAACAAGCAAGTATTCTTATAAGTCTTATAGATACTGTTATTAAGTAAATTATTTCTCAATTTGTATATACCCTGATTAAGGTGAGGCATTTTACATCCATGTTTTAATTCTCATCACTTTTATTATCACTGAGATACTTATTGCAAAAATATTCAAGTAACAGAAATTTTATTAGCAAATATGAAACAAGGCTAACTGTGTGAATAGCATAATGCCAACAAGACAATAGTCAAATGATTATGGGAAGAGTGACAATCCCAAGAGTTAGGATTGACTATGATACTTCTTATGGGGTGAAAAATTGTTCAGATTGAATTATAAATAGGATACACATATCATAGAGTGGGAGCAGCAGTAGCGAATGGAATTTAGGCATAGAAATGGAAATGGTCATTATTATGATGTAAAATTCAAATGAAAACAAATTCGTCCACCAATTTTTAAAATATCCTTTCCCATTTTTTTAGGAGTAAAATTTCTTGGAGGTTCATTTCAAAATTATTCTTTACTTTAAAAACAAATTCTGAATTGCATTATAAGTGTATATTTGGAAGCAATAAAAATAAGAAAGGAGAATTAGGTTTGGTTGTGTTTTGTTAAGAACCTTGATGCTATGCATCTGGAGTCATGGAGAAAGAAAGGCATGTGCATCTAAATACTTATAGTCATAATAAGCATGACATAATTCCTAGAGGATGTCAACAATTATTCTACCATTTCCACCACATGCTTGTTTATATGCCAACCTTCTAGGAAACAGGAAAATGAGCATGTGTCAACAAAGGGAGGATATTCCAGATAGCAAATTAGGGTAAAAGAGAGAAGGATTATGAAATGAGGGTCAGGGTTTCATAAATGTCTTGGCTGAATTGGGGAGGCAGAGAAAATTGCAATGTTATAGCAAAAAGAAAATATAAAATTAAAAAATTGAGGGGAAAATTGGAAAGTAAGAGAATTGTACAATAACTTGAGAAACATTCAATGGAAAGAATGAACTTCAGCAGAGGAAATGTATTTAACCTAAGGTGACAACAATGAGGCTAAATCTGAGATTCATAATTTTCTATTGCCCAAAAATGCAAGCAGATAATGCCCTGGTCTTATCATTGTGTAAGTCTGGTTTCCATACTATAGAAGAGAAGCACAATAGATAAGGGAAGCATTTATTCATTTAGGAAATAACCACTAGGCAATAAACCTGGAGCTAAGGTAGACACCATGCCATTTACTGGATTGCACCATTGTCCTCAATTCTTCACACTTGGTACATTGGCTTCTGTGTGTACAAGATTTGACGTGCCTCTATTCTGGAATCAATTTTTGCCAGGGCAAAGAACATAATTATGGGATCAACCTCTTCCATTTAACAAGGTTAAAAATTACTTGTACTCCCTAAATGTATACTCTGGTGATCCATTATTGCTGTGATACATGTATCACATAGACATGGGCTCTAGAAAATTTCTGATATTATAGCAGTACATACAAACCTCTGGAATCTTGTCACTATTAAATTATCCTTCCCCTCTTCACACTCCAGAAAACAAAACTAGACAAATACATTAAAAAGCATCACAATGGTCTGTTCTATAAACTTAGATTTTATCTTTGAGGGACTACTTGTATTTATTAGTATCAGGAGTGGCAAAATGATGGTTGTGAGATAAAGAAAGACTTAGGTATAAATGCAAAAATTGTCCCTTCTTAGATGCTTGACTTTATAATAACTATATTTTAAAATACTAGGAGAGTTATAGTTAACTTTGAAGTTAGTTGGGGCCCAGGCGATTGAAGATACTCGACTCACTTCAGACACCAATTTCAAGTTTGGAAGATTCCCAAAACCGACCGCAGTTTCATTAATGCACTATAAGTCCTCAGAAAAATCACTGACAACTTACAGCTATGGTTTATTACAGGAAATGGATAGATGTTGAAGTCAACTAAAGGAGGAAGGGCACAGGGTCGAGACCAGGAGAAGGGCCAAATGGGGAGCTTCAATACCCTGTCCTGTGGAATCATAAACGGCATTACTTTCCCGGAATCCATGAGTGACAATACACACGGAGTATTGCCAGCCAGGGAAGCGCAGCTGAGCCATGGCGTCCAGAGTTTTTATCAGAACTCAAAATTGCCTACCTGGTTAAACTTTAGTCTCCAATCCCGTCGAATGTAGAGCTGGAACTGCCTGGCCCAAAGTCCTCATCACAAATTATATTTTAGACTGCCTGGTGGCCAAGGCCTGAATGCTCTTTGGTTAAAGTTAATTCTTCACTATACACCCATCTCTAAAATGGGGATACTTTTGAGGATGAATAATTGTAATGTACATGTAAAGGATATAGCACGGTATGTGGCAAAAGAAAGATGTTCAAATGAATGGGGACGATTTTTTTTAACCTAGTATTTTTGTTCTTGAGAGCTGTAGTTTTGTTAATATGTGGGCCCTGTTACTACCAGATCGGTCATAACTTCCCTCCTCAGTGATCAGTTATTATGTCTCCTAGCATGCCTTCTGAAGTTCTGCCAGCAGGACTGGCACATATGGACAGATTCCATGTTGTTTCCCAATGGCAGCCCTTAATCAGGCACCTGAAATCTCCAAGAACTGCACTGCTTTCACAAGATTGGTGCTTGGGGACTGTCATGGTCAGGTTTATGTGTCAACTTGGCCAAGTGGTGGTACCTGTTTGTCTGGTTGGGCAGGTGCTGGCCTGCCTGTTGCAATGAGGACATTTCATAGGATTAATTATAATCACATCAGCTGCATCCACAGCTGATTTTTTTTGTAATCAGCCAAGGGGACTGTCTTCTGTAATGAGTGATGCTTAATCTAATCACTGGAAGCCTTTTAAGGAGGATTCAGAAGAGACAGGCTCTTCCTGTTTCGGCTGGCAAGCCTCTCCTATGGAGTTCATCCAGACCCCCCTTTGGAATCATTGGCTTCTCAGCCTGCCCTAAAGATGTTGGACTCTATGTTCCCACAATTATGTGAGACACTTTTATAAATTTTGTATTTATGAATATTTCCAGTTGATTCTGTTTCTCTAAAGAACCCTAACTAATACAACTTGGTACCAGGAGTAGTTCTTAAGAAACAGAATCTTAAAAATGGGTTTTTATGAATGGTTTTCTACTCTGACTGGACTCAAAGGCACTAAGGACTCTGATTCCCATAGTCAGAATGACACTCCCAATCCATGCAGTGAGTTGGCAAAAGAGATAGTCAAAATATCAGCATTTGATTCTTCTAATGCTTCACTTGTATGAAGCCAGGATCTGGGGGATAATGTTTTTGACATCTTTATGGAGTTTTGTGGAATTAGGAGGTATAGAGATGTTGGCTGGTTGTTGTTAGATACACTGGATACATTAAGGAGTGAAAGGAATGGGCTTAAGGCTTCAAAGAAGAAGCTTAAGTGCCATCTGACAGATGTAGACATTTCTATGAGTGTCCTGAAGGAAAATCTTATTTCCTTAAGCCATAGACTTGAGATCTGTGAAAATCAGACTCAGAATCTTATTGTTAGAGTAGCAACTTTGCAATGTAAACTGAAATCTCAATCTTGCATGTGTCTGCCATTAGAGGGAGGGCATTGATTGGAAAGGGGTGGGACCCTGAAAAATGAGATGGCAACATATGGATTGATGATGCCAGGGTGAAGTTGAAACCCTAGGTCATGCTGAATCTTCTCTAGATAACCCTGTAATAGTCTGCCCTGAGGACATAGCTGGCCCACCTCCAGCCTGCCTTGAGGAGTTGGCCACCCAACCTCCACCTGAAGGGATTGGCCCTAGAGTGACTAATCCTGTTTCACCAGATGAAACTGCAAATGAATGCTCTGAAGCAAATGGCTTGGAAGATATTTCTAATTCTTTTCCTGACCTATCCCCACCACCCCTCATTTCTTCCAGACCTATAACTAGACTAAAGGTTCAACAGTCCCCTAAGGTGAGGTACAAATTATCACACATGAGGAGGTCATTATACTCCAAAACAATTGTGTGAGTTTTCCAATTTATATAGACAGAAATCAGGGGAATATGTGTGGCAATGGATTTTAAGGGTGTGGGATAATGGTGGGAGTTATATAAGGCTGAATCAGGCTGAATTTATAGATATGGGCCCACTAAGCAGAGATTCTACATTCAATGTTATAGCTCAAGGGCTTAGAAAAGGCATTAATAGTTTGTTTGGATCGTTAGTTGAAACATGGATCAAAAGGTGGCCGACATTACCTGAGGTTGAAATGCCAGAACTGCCCTGGTATAATATAGATGAGGGGATCCAGAGGCTTAGAGAGATTGGGATGCTAGAGTGGATTTATCATGCAAAGCCTGCTCTTATACCCCAGGAATGTTCAGAGGATGCACCTTTTACCAGAACAGTGAGAAATAAGTTTGTGAAACTAGCACCATCATCCCTAAAGAGCTCTGTGGTTGCACTTCTCTGTAGGTCAGATATTATTGTGGGAACTGCTATCACTGAGCTGGAATCCTTAAATACAATGGGGATGACCAGATCCCAAGTTGGCAGAAGCCAGGTGGCAGCACTTAATTGCCAAAGACAGGGTAGACATGGCTATTATAATAGACGGAAAACTCAAAGCAAGAGTCAAAATAATCTCAATCACAGAGATTTGTGGCATTGGCCAGTAAATCATGGGGTACCTAGAAATACAAAAGATGGGCAGTCTACTAAATTCTTGTTTGTGCTGTATAAACAAAAGAGTTCTAGGTCAAGTGAACAGAAGTCTAACCTGAATTACAAAAACACAGAGTCATGGCCCCTTAAGCAATTTCCAGACTTGAGACAGTCTATAGACACAGAGCTCCTTAAATGAAGGGGAGGCCAGGTCCCTTTGGGGGAGAACCCAGTTACACTGCCACATATTTATACTGTTAATCTTCCTCCAAGCCTTCCCCAAGAAGACTGATGGCCTTTTACCAGGGTAAATGTGCATTGGGGAAAAGAAAATGAACAGATATTTGGGGGATTATTAGACACTGGTTCAGAAGTGACATTAATTCCAGGGGACCCAAAAGAGTGGGGGCTTATGGAGGCCATGTGATTGATGGAGTTTTAGCTCAGGTCTGTCTCACAGTGAGATTACATTGTGTAATTTTTTCCCAGTTCCAGAATGTATAATTGGAATAGACATATTGAGCAACTGGCAGAATTCCCACGTTGGCTCTTCAACTTGTGCAATGAGGGCTATTATGGTGGGAAAGGCCAAGTGGAAGCCATTAGAACTGCCCTTACCTAGCAAAATAATAAATCAGAAGCAATACTGAATTCTTGGAGGAATTGCAGAGATTACTGCCACTCTTAAGGACTTGAAGGATGCAGAGGTGGTGATTCCCACCACATCCCCATTCAACTCTCCTATTTGGCCTGTGCAGAAAACAAATGGGTCTTAGAGGATGACAGTGGATTATCCTAAGCTCAACCTGGTGGTGACTCCAATTGCAGCTGCTATTCCAGATGTGGTATTATTGCTTGAGCAAATTAATACATCCCCTGGTACCTGGTATGCAGCTATTGATCTGGCAAATGCTTTCCTTTCAATAACTGTTAGTAAGGACCACCAGAAACAGTTTGCTTTCAGCTGGCAAAGTCAGCAATATACTTTCACTGTCCTACCTCAGGGGTATATCAACTCTCCAGCCCTATGTCATAATCTTGTTCACAGGTAACTTGATCATTTCTCCCTCCTACAAGACATCACACTGGTCCATTATATTGATGATATCATGTTGATTGGACCTAGTGAACAAGAAATAGTTACTACTCTAGACTTACTGGTAAGGCATTTGCATATCAGAGGATGGGAGATAAATCCAACAAAAATACAGGGGTCTTCCACCTCAGTGAAATTTCTAGGTGTCCAGTGGTGTTTGGCATATCAAGATATCCCTTCTAAGGTGAAGGATATGTTGCTGCATCTGGACCTTCCTACAACCAAAAAAGAGGCACAATGCCTAGTTGGTCTTTTTGGATTTTGGCAACATATTCCTCATTTGAGAATGCTACTCTGGCCCATTTAGAGAGTGACCATAAAAGCTCCTAATTTTGAGTGGGGACCTGAACAAGATGAGGCTCTGCAACAGGTCCAGGCTGCTGTACCACTTGCTCTACCACTTGGACCATATGATCCAGCAGATCTAATGGTGCTGAAGTGTCAGTGGCAAACAGAGATGCTGTCTGGAACTTTTGGCAGGCCCCTATAGGGGAATCACAACACAGACCCTTAGGATTTTGGAACAAAGCCTTACCATCTGTTGCAGATAACTGCTCTCATTTTAAGAAACATCTTATGGCCTGCTACTGCGCCTTAGTAGAGACTGAATGCTTAACTTTGGACCACCAAGTTACCCTGAGTTGTGGTACTGGTTTGAAAAGATGTACGTCCCCTAGAAAAGCCATGTTTTAATCTAAATCCCATTTCATCAAGGCAGAATAATCCCAATTCAATATGGTATGTTTGAACCTGTAATCAGATCATCTCCCTGGATATGATTTTAATCTAGAGTGGTTGTTAAACTGGATTAGTGATGACATGTCTCCATCCATTGGGTGGGTCTTGATAAGTTTCTGGAGTCTTATAAAAGAGGAAACATTTTGGAGAATGAGAGATTCAGGGAGAGCAAAGCAGAAAGACACAACCACGAGAAGGAGAGTTCACCAGCCAGTGACCTTTGGAGGTGATGAAGGAAAATGCTTCCTCGGGAGCTTCATGAAACAGGAAGCCAGGAGAAGAAGCTCACAGATGACACCATGTTCACCATGTGCCCTTGCAGATGAGAGAGAAACTGACTGTGTTCGCCACATGCCTTCTCATTTGGGAGAGAAACCCTGAACTTCATCAGCCTTCTTGAACCAAGGTGTCTTTCCCTGGATGCCTTTGATTGGACATTTCTATAGACTTGTAATTGGGACATTTTCTTGGCCTTAGAACTGTAAACTAGCAACTTATTAAATTCCCTCCTTAAAAGCCATTCTGTTTTGGGTATATTGCATTCTGGCAGCTAGCAAACTAGAACAGTTGCCTATCATGAGCTGGGTGTTGTCTGACCCACCAAGCCATAAAGTTGGGCATGTGTAGCCATACTCTATGCTGCTTGTAAAATGGAAATGGTATATACAAGACAGGGCCAGAGCAGGTCCTGAAGGCACAAGTATGTTACATGAAGAAGTGGCACAAATGCCCACGGTTTCCACTCTTGCCACATTACCTTCTCTTTCCCAGATCAGAGCTATGGCCTCTTGGGGAGTTCCTTACAGTGAATTGACTGAGGAAGAGAAAACTCATGCCTGGTTTATAGATGGTTCAGCATCATATGCAGGTACCACACGAAAGTGGACAGCTGCAACACTACAACCCATTTCTGGGGTGTACTTGAAAGACAGTGGTGAGGGGAAATCCTCCCAGTGGGCAGAACATCGAGCAGTGCACCTGGTTGTTCATTTTGCTTGGAAGGACAACTGGCCAGAGACACATTTGTATACTGACCCATGGGCTGTTGCTAATGGTTTGGCTGGATAGTCAGGGACTTGGAAAGACCATAATTGGAAAATTGGTGACAAAGAGGTCTGGAGAAGAAGTATGTGGATAGACCTTTCTGAATGGGTTAAAGCATGAAGATATGTGTCCCATGTGAATGTGCACCAGGGGGTGACTTCAACAGAGGAAGGATTTAATAATCAAGTGGATAAGATAACCCATTCTGTGGATACCAGTCAGCCTCTTTCCCCAGAAACTCCTGTCATTGCAAAATGGGCTCATGAACAAAGTAGTCATGGTGGTAGGGATGGAGGTTATGCATGGGCTCAGCAACCTGGACTTCCACTCACAAAGGATGACCTGGCTACAGCCACTGCTGAGCACCCAATCTTCCAGCAGCAGAGGCCCACACTCAGCTCCCGATATGGCACCATTCCCCAAGGTGACTAGCCAGCTACATGGTGGCAGGTTGATTATATTGGACCACTCCCTTCATGGAAGGGGCAGTGATTTGTTCTAACTGAATAGACACATACTCTGGATATGAGTTTGCTTTCCTGCATGCAATGCTTCTGTCCAAACTACCATCTGTGGGCTTACAGAATGCCTTTTCCTTCATCATAATATTCCACAAAGCATTGCTTCTGATCAAGGAACACACCTCATGGCAAATGAAATGCGGGAATGGGCACACGCTCATGAATTCTCTGGTCTTACTTGTTCCCCATCATCCAGAAGCAGCTGGATTGATAGAACGGTGGAATGGCCATTTGAAAACTCAATTACAGTGCAAACTAGGTGGCAATACCTTGAAGGGCTGGGGTAATGTTCTCTAGGAAGCTGTGTATGCTCTGAATCAGCATCCGCTGTATGGTGCTGTTTCTCTCATAGCCAGCATCCATGGGTCCAGGAACCAAGGAGTAGAAATGGGAGTGGCACTACTCACTATTACCTCTAGTGGTCCATTATGAAAATTTCTACTTCCTATCCCTGTGACCCTGAGCTCTGTTGGCCTACAGGTTTTACTTCCAACAGGGTGAGTGCTTCCACCAGGAGAAACTACAATGACTCCATTGAACTGGAATCTGTGACTGCCACCTGGTCACTTTGGGCTACTCATGCCCCTGGATCAACAAACCAAGAAGGGGATTACATTGTTGGTTGGGGTGATTGACCCTGTCCATCCAGGGGAAATAGGACTGCAACTACACAATAGAGGTAAAGAAAAGTTTTCCTGGAATATAGGAGATCCCCTTGGGCATCTTTTAGTACTACCGTGCCCTGTGATTAAAATCAATGGAAAACTGCAACAACCCAATCCAGGCAGAACTACCAATGGCTTTGAAACTTCAGGAATGAAGGTTTGGGTCACCCCACCAGGCAAAGAACCACTGCCAGCTGAAGTGCTTGCTGAAGGTAAAAGCAATATGGAATGGGTAGTGGAAGAAGGTAGTGATAAATCTGAACTATGACCATGTGATTAGTTACAGAAATGAGGACTGTGATGCTGTTTTGTTCATGTTATACTATTTAAGTTGTAAGATATCAAGTTTAAGAATGAATATTACCTAAGGACTTGCACCCTATTCTAGAGAGATTTAATGTGTTTCCAGTTATATGCAGGACAGTTGAGTATTGGTAGGTGAAAGAAAAAATGTGTGTTTTATTGTTTTTATAGCTGCCAACTTGACAAGGGGTGGACTGTCATAGTCAGGTTCATGTGTCAACTTGGCCAAGTGGTCGTACCTGTTTGTCTGGTTGGGCAAGTGCTGGCCTGTCTATTGCAATGAGCACATTTCATGGAATTAAATCATGATCATGTCAGCTGCATCCACAGCTGATTCCATTTGTAATCAGCCAAGGGGCATGTTTTCTGCAATGAGTGATGCTTAATCGAATCACTGGAAGCCTTTTAAGGAGTATTCAGAAGAGACAGGCTCTCTTCCTGCTTCAGCCGGTGAGCCTCTCCTGTGGAGTTCGTCCAGACCCTCCATCGGAATTGTCAACTCCACAGCCTGCCCTAAAGATTTGGACTCTATGTTCCCACAGTTGTGTGAGACGCTTTTATAAATTTTATATTTACAAATATTTCCAGTTGATTCTGTTTCTCTAGGGAACCCTAACTAATATAGGGACCATTGAATATGAAAATCAGCTCAGGTTCCTAAACCTTTTAGGTAGAGTTCAGAACACTAATCAATACATGGTTCACCCCACACTGTATGAGCTTTGTCCTTATCTACCATTGGCTTCTTTTCTCTCCACTCCCTAGGTCATGATAATATCTGATTTTTATATGAAATATTTACACTGGTGGGATATTTTCACTGTGCTATTTTTAGAATTTAGAGATAGTACATAGCAACTCAGTTTCAAATCAATGTATCTTGGCTTAAATTGTTGAAACAGGGTCAAGCCTTGAAGTGATCACAGCCTTTATTGCATTGTCAGAGCCAGTTAGTGGCACACATTCACACCAAGCTGGCTTGTCATTCTTATTTGCGACGTGCTCTTTATCATTGCTTTCTGATTTCCTAACGGTCACTAAGCAAAAATTCATTCCATAGTTCTTCAGCTCTAGTCCGTAAAATAATAGAACGGTGTAAGAGGAGTGAAGAATCTTCCTTACAGTCATAAGAAGTAGAGGTCTTCTTGTTTTCCATAGCCCCTGATTTATATAATTCAACCTCAACCTTTCCTTCAACTCCATGCATGGGTAGTCAGCTGACGACTTGAAATTTCCATTTTGATCCTCATGAGCTTTTCAAACATAATATGGCTAAGCCTGAATTCTGATCTTCCTCCTCTTCTTGAGCCCAGTCACGCTTGCACCTTCCTCAGCTGGTCCTCATTGCAGAAAATATTCTGGGTGTCAATCTAGAAAACTTGGAGTTATCCTTGATCTCATTCTCTCTCAATTCAAATCTACTGCATAAGCAAACGCTAAAACCCTTGGCTTCTACCACATCATTTTGAACTACTCCCGCTTCTTGCCTAAACTATTATTGGCCCTCTAACAGCTTTCTCTCTATGCAGTCCTGCTCATTAAATGCAAATATCTTCATAACCAGCAATAACATATAACGTTTTTTTTCTTTACATGGGCAGGCACCCGAAATCGAACCCGGGTCTCCGGCATGGCAGGCAAGAACTCTGCCACTGTGCCACTGTTGCCTGCCCAATTCTTTAAAACCATTAATTAAAGAATTTCCCTCATTGAAGCTTTTCAATCACTTTCAATAAAATTTAGTTAAAACTTGAAGGCATTAACTTAGGTCACAAGGTTCAACTTGACTGGAACCCACCAATCTCTCTGAGCACTTACGTTTTGTTGTCATACATTCCCAACTGGTTTGCAGCGTAAATCCTTTGTCCTTGCTATTCCTTATGCCTCAAAAAGTCCTTCCCCAGATATTTATATGATTTGTTTTTCTTTATTTGGATTAAAATAGAAGTTCCTCTAGAGGCTATTTTTGGTCATGTGCTTATCTTTATCATTATATCAACTTTATTTTTTCATAGTTCTTATAAATAGAGAATATTTTGGCATATTGTAAGGTGCATCTTTAAGTTTCTCTTCTACTAAAAAATAAGATTCCTAAAACAAGAATATTTTTTTCTCTCTTTTGTCACTGCTATATCTTCAGTGCCAGTCATGGTACCTGGCCCAAAGATATTCAATGAATATTTCCAAACTAAATAAATTGATAAATAAATCATGTAATAAAATCCTTTACATTTTATATAAACCTCTTCCTCCAAAATCTACAGTTTACTTATTTTAATTTCACTTATATGACAATATTCATTTCTCTAAACCATGTGCATACCAGGCAGTTATAACTGCATAAATAACTTGGAAGCAAATCCTATAATTCGCTCTAATATTTAGAAAATGGTTTTGAAGCATGATTAAAGTCGAAGCACTATCCAGTAATCCATCTTTGTCAAAGCATTTTATGAAAGTGTTAAGTTGGAGCAAATGAATCGAAGTAGGAATAAATATGAACTTCTGTAATGGATAGAGTGGAGAATGTTGAGATTCCTCAGCTTTCATTTAATTAAGATTGATTAAATATTAAAATGATAATGAAACAAGGAAACTGGAATCATTAATTGAGGACGAAGATAAGTAATAAGGCAGACTGTCTGTGAACTGAAACTAAGAAACTCGGTGGAGTCACCTAAGATTACTCTAGGATATATATTGAATAGCTAAGTGAACATTGTCACTTGCCCACAAGCAGTATATAAATGGTATGCCAGTAAGTGTGGCCTAATTTGAAGCATAAAATAATAATAATAATAATAGCAGAACAAATCTTTGCATTATGTGGGCACTGAATTGTTGCACAAGTTTAAAGCATCTGATTACTTTAATGTTTTTTCATACATTTTCTTTATTTGTTCGTCATGATACTTTATGCTGAAACAGTAAATATAGAAAATAGAACATATTAATCTTTCTTCAAGACTCATTTTAAAATGTGTTATTTCTCTTTGTTTATTCCTTTTAATTTATTTTTTATATTTCACTGGCTAACTGAGCACTCTAATTCATACAGCATAAAATGTCCTTATAGAACTATTTTAGTAATTTATGCCACATTCTGTAAAATAAGTAATGTTATAAAACTCTTTGGAGTAAGGTTTTATGAAGCAATTTAATATCGTTGTATTGTTATTCATAATTGCTATGCACAATTGAGGCTACATTAAGTGAAATTGTTTTTATGTATAATACCTATGTTGTATTTGTTCTAAATTCATATTTCTACAATAATTACATTAGTTTAATATTTATTTTTAGGTCAAATAACAGAGATTTGTGCATGGTATTTAAATTATTTAGTATAGAAATATTTATTCAATTTGCTACAGTGTTTCCCCCACCGTTAGATTGTAGATTCCTTAAACACATAATAAAGGCAAGATATAGTTCTTTTTTATTCTTCTAACTGACAGGAAGGACTATGACATCGGTAGCAATTAAAGTTTGCCAATCTCTCCATAACTTTTAAGCAAAACCATTCAATAAACATGTTAAATTCAACTAATAATTGCCTTTGATTACGTTAGGCAAATTATCCAACCTCAGCATTAGCATTTTAATTAAATTGTCATATAAACAGCCTATTCCTAACAGTCTGATTTGGTTCATCAGACTGAAAACCTAGGGGTATACTTTAATTTTTCAAAAATCGTGCGTATCAGTAAACATTTGCACCCTTCACAAAATAATGCTAAAGGGGAACTGAAACTATCTATGTAAGATAAACAATATCATTTTGCTAGTGTTTTAAGTGAAAACTTAAAGAGTTTTACACTTTAGCCTAAGTTACCATTGCTTATATATCCTTACATTTACCAAATATAGTATAATCTAAAAACAACAAACTATTTACAGAATAAACTGAGACACCAAAGAAGTCATTGTCAGAAATTTAAATCTTATGAATCAAAAGGTGTATTGTTCACTTTCAGATAACATTTTATACCCACATTATTACTAGAACCTGATCTATCATTTTTATTCATTAATCATGAATCCAATATTAAATGAACTTTTTGTAGGATAAATAATTAGGTATAATTAAAACCCTAGTAATCTGAAGAGATTTCCAGATAAAGGAAGCATTTTAATGATTAGTGGAAATGTAACAGCCTTGCAAGAAATTTAGCAATTAAAAATACTAATAATCTCAATGACAATATAAAACAATATCTCAGGGAATGTTAAATTCAGTGCAACATATATTCAATCACTTATTTTTCAACAACTAATTATTTGGCCTTTCCTGCTTGCTGGTTCAATTTTAAGAGATGGGATATAGTAAGGAGCAGAAAAAGAAGTCCAATCTTTCATTCACGGAGAGACAATAAACAAACAATTATATAAATACATATGATTCTAAATTGTGTGTGTACTGTGAGTCAGAAATAATGCAAATCCCATTATGGATGTCAAACTTAAAAATCCTGGGTTTTTTGTTCTTTATTTTTTCATTATGAAATCTTATTAATCTTAGCGATTAAGCCTAGAGGATTTAATTAAAAATGAAAAAGTTAAAATTTGTAGTAAATTACTATATTGTCAGATACATAAGTGCCAATTGATAAACAAATATTGAGAACTTATATTTTGAGCAGTTTTCAAGGCACTCAGAATATGTGTTTGAACAAGTTGGATTCTACCTGCAAAGGGTCAATATTCTAGTAGGAGAAGACACAATGTTGATGAGTAAGTAAATAAATATAAATAAATATTGTCAAATATTGACATATCCTATGAAGAAAAGTACTCAGTATAATAGTTAAGAGTGGATGGTATGGAGTATTGGCAGATAGGAAAAAACATTTCAGAGAGCTAAATGTTGAGGAGAGTCATTCTTGGGAAAATCTGGGGAACAGCATTCAGAAGAAGGAACATCAAGTATAAAGGCTCTAAGATGGGTCTGAGCTTCACATGTTCAAAGAACAACAAGAAGAACTGATACTTGGAGTGAAGGGAAAGAGTAGAAATCTGATATTAAAAAATGGGGACCTTGAGTTGGCCATAGTCACCCAGCAGGCAGAGTTCTCGCCTGCCATCCCAGAGACCTGGGTTCGATTCCTGGTGACTGCCCATACAAAAAAAAAGGGGGACCTGATGGAAGGAGGACGGATGAACCATGGTAAGGGATTTAAAATATTAAATGTCAGTCAGAGGAGAGACACATAACAGATGAATGTACCTGCAGTCCCCTTATCTAAAAGGGGGTATGTTTTATCCTGCCAGGCTGACATATTTGGTCCTGAGCACAGTATGTATTTGTGGTTGTCAGAGAAATGTGGCAGGTCATGCTAGCACTGACTCCTACCACATTAAATTAGTGGATGCATTGGAGAATTTTAAGCAAAGAGAAGGCAATCTAATTTATATATATTTAAAAAAAAATAGAGTTTAGATCAACCAAAATGGTGATATAAGAGTTCCAGGGTACCCTTCCCCATGGAATTTTTTAATAATTAGCAAAATCTGACAGATCACAGCTTCCTCCAGTCCAGTATAGGCATTGGAAACACCAACAAAACCACAACTCATACAGGTTCTGAAGGAAAGACATTTACTCACATACAGAAGAAACAAAGCAAGGTCAATGCCATGAGTCGACACTGGTTGCCCATAGCCAGTGGCCTCAATCCATGGTTGATGCAGAGAGTTGTTCTGTGCATAGCACTCCTCACTTGTTTTTGTCTGTCATAGTGGAGGTACATACTTCCTTCCTCCAGGCACAGATATGCCACTGAAGTGTAGGTTGGATGTCATAAAGCATGCCCACTAGACTATACCAGTAAATATTTACATATGCTTAGGACAATAAGGGAATGAATGTACCTGCAGTTCCTTTATCTAAAAGGGGGTATGTTTTATCTTGCCAGGCTGACACATTTGGTCCTGAGCACAGTATGTATTTGTGGTTGTCAGAGAAATGTGGCAGGTCATGCTAGCACTGACTCATACCACATTAAATTAGTGGATGCATTGGAGAATTTTAAGCAAAGAGAAGACAATCTAATTTATATATATATATTTTAAAAATAGAGTCCAGGTCAACTAAAATGGTGGTCTAAGAGTTCCAGGTTACCCTTCCCCATGGAATTTTTGAACAACTAGCAAAATCTGACAGGTCACAGCTTCCTCAAAACTCCAGAAAACAGTTAAATAGTTTCAATAATTGGGAAAGTGCTGAATAAAGAAAACTCAACTTTAAACGCAGGAGGAGAAGCTTCCGGTGTCCTTGCTGGTCTCTTCCCAATACCTCCATGGTGCAGGAACACTCTGGGCTCACTGTGGAGAGCTGCTCCTGTTCCAGTAAAAGCAGTGTAACTTCTGTGCACATACTGGCTGCACTGGTGGACTGTATGTCAGTGACAGTCAATTGGGTGGCAACCTAGAAGAATGAAAAGTTCAACTTCCAAGAATTTTCCTCTAGGTAGAATCAGCTTGCAGACAGCTAAAGCAGTGTAAAAATATATATATATACCAAAACTCCCTGAGAGAAAGGATTACCTGCTTGATGTCATATAATAGAGAAGGCTGGAGGAGGAGAAAGTCACTACCATAAGAAATAGAGGGGTCATTCAAATATCTGAAAATGGGGAAATTCCTAATGCTATGCACAAACACAAACCCAGGGCAAATAACACGCTCAGAAAAGATAGAGAGAACCAGAACTTCACATTTGCCTCAGGCTTGTATCCTTGAGGGGAGGGCTAAACACTGAAGGCCGAGGCAGAGTCAATTTGTATAAAGACTGCGGTAGGTGCTTTTTTTACTTTTTTTCTTTCTGTTTTTAAAGGTCCTGGTGCTCAAGAAAATCTATTTTATATTGCTATCTGGATACAACCTTAAGGAACAGATAGCACAGGGGCTAAATCCCAGAATTAAAATATTAAAATAACCAAAAATGCATTACAAAATCAATATGCTCAAGGAGATAAAGGAAAAGTCAGAGAAAGAACTTAAGTATATCAGGAAAGCAATGAATTAACATTATGAGAATCTCAGTAAATGGATAGAAATTTTAAAACGGAATCAAGTATAAATACTGGAGTGAAGATTACAGTAACTGAGAGGAAAATTCCTTAGAGGCTTTTGACAGCATATTGGGGCTGGTAAAGAAAGAAGCAGTGAATTGAAGGAAATACAAGTGAAATGGTGATTAACACTGAGAAGCAAAGAGAAAAAATAATTTAGCAAAATGAACAGGTTCTGACCAATCAGACACCATCAAGCATACCAATATACATGTTTTGGGGGTCCCAAAAGGAGAATAAAGAGAGAAAGGGGCAGAAGGAATATTAGAAGAAACAAAAAAAAATAACAATATTGGCAGAAAAATTCCAAATTTAACAAAAGACATGGATATGCACTAATGTATCTGACCATGCATCAGTTTACTCCAGATTTTAACATTTTCAATTTTAAAATTCCTCTAAACTTAATCACTAGATTGTGATTACCACAAGGAAAAAAACAAATAAACAAAATATAAAACCAGGATTTTTAAGTTTGGTATCCATAATGGGATGTACATTATTTCTGGCTCACAGAATAGAATAATGTGTATTTATTTATTTATAGCTAAAAGAAATCAAAGCTGTAAATAAATGGAAGGACATTCCATGTTCAAGGTTTAGAACACTAAATATTATTAAGGTGACAATTCTACCCAAAATGATTTACAGTTAAACACAATCCCAATCAAATTTCAAAGAGCTTTCTTTGCACCAGTGGAAAACCCAAACATCAAAAATATATGGAAGGGTTAAGGGTCTTGATGAGTCAAAATAACCTTGAAAGAGAAGAATTAAGTTGGAAATTTCACACTTCTTGATTTTAAAGCTTATTACAAAGCTAAAGCGGCCAAAAAAAGCATGGTACTGTCACAAGGACAGACATATAAACCAACGGAAGTAAATTGAGAGTCCAGATAAAACTCTCATATCTACGGGCAATCAATGTTTGACAAAGGTACCAAGACAATGCAATGGTGAAAGAACAGTTCCTTCAACAAATCCTGCTGAGAAAGCTGCATATCCATTTGTAAAATAATGAAAGTGGACACCTACCCCTCACACCGCATGCAAAAATCAACTCAATGTGGACCAAAGACCTAAATATAAGAAACAAAACTTTACAACTGGAATAAAATTTTTGGAAGCATCTTCAGTACTCTGTTTTAGAGAATGGTTTCTTAGACTTTACACCAAAAGCATGAACAACAAAAGCAAAAATAAATAAGTATAACCATCAAAATTAAAAGCCTTTTTGCTTCAGAGAACTTCTTCATGAAGTAAAATGACAACTTACAGAACTTACAGAAAGGGAGAAAAAAAAATTGGATACCAAATATCCAGAATATATAAGGAAATCCTTTAACTCAACAACAAAATGACACACAAATAAACATGGGCAAAAGACTCAAAATAGACATTTCTCCAGAGCAGTTACAAACATGGCCATAAAGCATATGAAAACATACTCAACATCATTACTCATTAGGGAAATGCAAATCTAAACCACAATGAGATATCATTTCACATCCCCTAGAATAACCACTATTTAAAAAAATGGAAAATAGCAAGTGTTGGAGAGGACGTGGAGAAGTAGGAACATTCATGCATTGTTGGTAAGAATATGGTGAATTCTTACCAACTGCCGTGAAAAATGGTTAGGCAGTTCCTTAAAAATTTAAGTATAGAATCACCATATGACCTGGGAATCTCACTTCAAGGTTTATACCCCAAAGAGTTGAAAGCAGGGACTCAAACAGAAATTTGCACACTGTTATTCATAGCCTTATTATTCACAATTGCCAAGCAATAGAAGCAACCCAAGTGTCCATCAAAAGATAAATACGTAAACAAATTACAAATATATATGTACAATATATGTACATATAATGTATTATTCAACTGTAAAAAGGAATGTAGTTCTGATACATATGACAACAGAATGAATCATAGAGACAAAAAAGAAAAAAATGCATAATCTCACTGATACGAAAGAATTAAAGAAAAAAAATGTATGATCTCACTGATATGAAAGAATTAGAGTAAGTGAATTAATAGAGTCAGAAACTAGAATAAAGGTTACCAGTGGCCTGGGTGGGAGTGGGGCATAGGGAGTTAACGCTTAACTGGTACAGAGTTTCTTTTTGGGGTTATGGAGAAGTTTTGGTAATGGATGGTGGTGATGGGCACACAAAACTGTGAATGTAACTATCACCAGGGAATTATATATTTGAATGCTGTTAAAGTGGGAAGTTTTAGGTTGCAGTTATGTTCCCACAATAAATTAAAAAAGAAAAAATATATAACAGAGGAGTGTGCCACACTAACAGGGAACCCTGATCTAAAGTATGGACTGCAGTTAACAGTACAATTATAATAATGGTCTTTCATCAGGTCCTCTGGGCCTGATGAAGTGGCAGGCCTGCTCCTTCAAGAACTTTCCAGGATCTGCATGAGCACGGACTCCATCCTCTCAGGACATCGGGTGATGACCAGGCTGGCCCTCTCTGGGCACAGGGTGGCAGGAATCTTCCTAAACAGTGCAGACGGCCCACCTCTCCAAGCCCACGGGCAGGCTTTGCCCCCACAAGCATGGGTGGACCCACTGCCTTGGTCTAGGTGCCTGCCTTCCAGACCTCCGCTTCCATGGTTCTGCCTTTGAAGTCACTTTTCTTCAATTTGTTTCTTCTCTTTCCCTTTCAGTTTTGTCTGACAGTGGTTCCATTCACACAAATTATGCTGAAAAACCTGCTGGCCTTGCATGTAATTCACAGAGGTCCATATACCATCAGACAGTAGTACCTACGACAGGTCCTTCTTGGGTAACTGCACCTCCAATCTGACCTGCGTGGAAATTGCTGACTGGTTCCATGTTTAGTTAAACCCTCACCTGGGGCACTATTCTCTGGGGGCTTGCTTTCTAGAAGTTCAGAATTTTCCAAACCATCAATTTCTTGTTTCTTTGTTTCCAGGAGTTCATTTTATCCCTTTCCTTTCACCTTTTTCTATAAGCTGCAGGGAGAAATCAGGCTGCACTTCCCACAGTCATCTTGGAAATCTCCTCAGTTAAAAATCCAAATTCATCAGTTTCAAGTTCTGCCTTCTGGAAACCTGACATAAGACCTCAATTTTGCCACTGCGGCAGTTCTTGGCCACTTTGAAACAAGGATCACCTTTCCTCCAGTTTCCAATAGCACATTCATCATCTCCATCTAACTCCTCATCAGAAGAAATACCTTTAGCATCCATATTTCTACCAGCAGTCTCTTCGAATCAATCTAAGCCTTTCCTACCAAATACATGAAAAGTATTCTATCCCTTACCCATTACCCAATTCCAAAGGCATTTCCACATTTTTGGTATTTGCAATAGCAGCACTGCACTTTCCTGGTGCGAAAATCTCTTTTAGCATCGTAGGCTGCGTTAGTAAATACCATGAGAAGGGAATTTAATTGTTTATAACTTTGAGCTTAAAAGAAAGTCTAAAGCAGTGAATCATCAAGGCGATACTTTATCCCTAAAGATTGTAGTGATACCTCCTTGGCTCCTCTGTCACATGGCAAGGCACATGGTGGCATCTCCTGGTTTCTCCTTCTGTTCTGGGTTCTGTCAATGTCCAGCCCCTTGCTGTCAGCGGATTTCTCTCTGAGCCTGTCTGAATTTCACTCCACTTGTAAAGGACTCCAGTCATAGCATTAAGTTTTTGGTCATAGGTAGTTTTAATAAGATTTCCTCTATCTTAATAGAAATGATAACATACAATTGTGGACAAGTCAGAAGGCTTTGGTTTAAATTTTCTGCCTAAGAGATCATGCACCCTGTTTACAGTTATTTTTAGATAAATGCCTAGTATTGAGCAGTCTGTGCTTAACTACACTGTGTTCAGCCAGTGGGTAGAACATACAATAGAGAATGCAGGTAGACAATGCTCTGAAATTCAGAAATCAAGACTTTATATCTGGGCTCAGTGACCATGGAAGGTACTAGCCAAAGCTTCAAAATAAGTATTAAATGTAAATCTTTAGTCCCTACCAGAAACCACCTTGAGGCTCATATCATAATAGCATCATTTTAGGAAAATTACACTTTTTAGTTCTTATTCCATTGCATTATAATGGCTTTGATGGCTCTCATTTATGATATTACATGCTGTTTTTTCTTATGGTTCATTTTTCCGGCATTTCTGGATCACGGTAACCACTTGAGTTCTAATTTTTGAATGGATAACAGAAGGAATACTTGGCTAGAACCATTATGGAAGAAGTTTGGTTCTTATTCTTGGTAAATGTGGGTAGACGGGAATGAAATTTAGAATACTGGTGGTTGGTGAGCCTAAACTTTAGTATGTGCACCAATTAGCCCGAAAATACCATATCTGGTTCAGAAAGACAGAAAAAATTATTTGGTGCAAATCAGTACAGGGAACTGTTTTTTTTTTAAATCATTCTGACATCCTTATTTCAGGAAGAATAATAGGATGCTTAATTTTTTTAAATTTCAGATAAATATGAAACCTCTGGAGGGAATAAATCCATATCTGAGATGATTAGTGATATATAGGAAGTTAGAGAAGTCAGCAAGAGATCACTACAAAATTTGTGAGGCGCTGTTGCATATATGTGCATTTCAAAATTCAATTGATTGCATGGTGCACAAGTGGTTCCGTGGTAGAATGCTCGCCTTTCGTGCGGGAGACCCGGGTTCGATTCCCGCACCATGCACCTCCACCCCTTCCAAAAAAAATCAATCAGTTGCTGAGTTTCAACAATTAGAATAAACTAGGTTATGTTGTGGTAGCAAACCAACCAACATCAAATCACTGTGGCCTAAAACAGCCAAGGTTTATTTTCTGTTTATGGTCTACTTCAATCATGGGTCAGCAGCAGCTTCTTGGTTCATGGCCATCTCTCAGGACCCAACCCTGACCAAGCAGCTACTATCACAGATGTTACCAGTTGCTTTGACAGGGAAAGGAGCTCTGTAGGATCTTTCACTAACAAATAAATTCTCATCTCAGAAGTGACGCATGCACAGAAAGAGTAGATTTGGGATTATGCCCAAAGTGGCATTCATGATGACTAGAGAATTTCATTATGAAATCCTAATCTATCATGTTCAGAATTGTTTTCAAGCTACCTTGTTGGCAGTGTTTGCTTTATTAAAATAGTTTCTTTATGATATCAATGGACAGTAGAAATAAACACTAATAGAGTGAGACTTCAAGAAGAGTAAAATATAGCCTCCTTTTGATCCATAACATATTTCCTTCTCGACAGTCCTAGCTCCATTATTTGACTCAGAAACTGGGACACTGTTTTGGGTCAGGTTTTGTCAGGTTCTTCTATACAGGGAAGTCTAAGAAGAAGGGTAAGAGAAATCAATCATAATTGCTTGCTTCTCCAAATTCTTTATTTCTCTTTCAGTATGTATTGCTTTTTTGTTGGGACAATTTACTATTTTTTTCCTGTAACATTTTATCTATACTTCCAGTACTTTTCACTTCTATCTTCCATATATTGTATGTTATTGTTTTAGTTATATAGGTTTAGTTATATATTATATGATACACATATTATATGTTACATGCACACAAATGCGAGAACTCAAGCTCCAGATACTTTCCTACCCTTTCTCTTTGTTGATGCTTATTTCTAGCATGTAGGTATGGCAAATTACCTCCTTATCTGATGAAATATACATATTCTTTCCACTTTTAACATCTTATTTTCTTCCGAATTTGAGTCATTTATAACTCAAAACTACTCTGCCCTTTTACGTTCTGTTTTCAGAGATTTTAAGGTAATATATGTTATTGTGTGCGTTTCTTTTGCTACCTGAAAGAAGAATTACTTTGTCCCATCTACACACATTCAGAAGTTTAAATAAAATGCTGAAGGCAACTAATTTGAATGGTGTTATACTAGATTCCAAACGCAAGTGAACATAACTTTTGACAAGATTGTCAAAATGGCAAATATACTGCAAATATTTTGTACTAACTCCCATGCCATATTTATTTTCATGTATTCGCTTGATACTTTAAATCCAACAGTAAACATGGAGATTTTCCTCATAAATCTCTTCAGCAGCGTGAATTTTAATCATTGTAGTGAAAAACAAAACTCCAGTGTTTACACTGTTTAATGCCAGCTGTACTCATATTGTCATATGCAATACCAACATTGGCCAATAGATGCCCTAAGAGATCTCTTAAACACAAGAATGAAAAGTGTTTATTTGAGCATCAGTAAATTCTTATGCTTTATTTTCCTTAGTTCAATTACGCTTGTGAAATGCACAGTATTTTTAGATTCCAAAGACTCTTAAAATTACCAAACTCTAAATTACGTTCTCAAACACTGATTATTAAAATAATTTAAGAAAAGGACGAGAAAATTTTATAGAATTGATTTTAAAAACTACAATGAAGGCAGCGTCGTATCTGACCCACTTAAAATGATTATTTCTAATTTCAGTAAATAAAGTCAACACAATCAATGAATACTGTGGTAAGTAAGCATAACTGTGGATTAATCCAATCATAGAAGTAAATCAAGTTGAGTAGTAAAGGATTTGACTGAATTAGCTGATATATTTGGATCTTTCTGGTTTTACTATAATTTCTATCATTTTTCATAATATGTCATTAGCAAAGTTTGCCTAGAGGCCTATTAAGGGTTGTTATTTTAATTACAGTTCTCTGCTTCTAGATTTATTTTCTAACGTTAGAGTTTATTCACAGAAAAAAAATTACCAAAATATATTTGCTATATAAATCTAGCAATATGGAACTGTTGTGCCCTTTCCAACTTTAGTATATAATATATATATAATTATATATAACATTTTTATTATATAAAAATTATTTTCAGATGGTTTTCTCCATTAAGCCCACGATTAATAATTTACTTCTAGGCTTATATCGATGTCTGACATACTCTTAAACAATCTACCTCAAATTGTAATGCTACATGGACATGGAAAAACAATTTTTAATTCTTATGTAATTAAAATTACTATGGAAAGTGTTCCTTAATTCATCACTTCAATTTATACTCCCTTTTATAGAGAAGAATATTCAAGAATATGCATACTAGCCTGAGAATTCTCGACATGGACATATTGGTAGATGCCAGCTCTCATTGAGGACTTGTTCTCACAGTTTTTAGCCTAAGACATAAATAACAAATGTTCTTTTCCAAGCCAAAAAGAAAGACAAGAAATCTCTCTAGGGGAAAACTCATAGCAATATGAGGGAGTGTGCCTATGAAGGAGCTGATTAAATAAGAAAATGAGAGCTCTTGAAAGCTAGAGTAGATAACACAAACCTGCATCTGATAAATCTGTCTCCGTCTAGTGTCCGTCCCTCATGATGTGCTTATATAAAGGGCAGCTTTTATGTTCTCTTTCAGTTTAGAAGACAGAAAGTTAGCGCCACATGTTTATCATAAGTAAAATATGAGGCTTACATGTCTTTTCACGTTCACCATACATGCTATATTTGTATTTTATTATAGTTACAGGTACCAACTGCATTACTGCCTGGGTTTAAGTCTAATTCTGAATCCAATTTGATCCCAAATTATTGAAGTTAAAGAACAATTTATCCTTAAATCCCTACCTAGATTGCTTTGTTAAATGCGTAGGTTTTGGCTCTCCAGTTAATTATCAGTGCTTGAAACATATTCTATCCTTTCTCTATTTAAGATTATCTTAATAAAGACTGACATTAATAAACTTCCTGAATATATAACTTTGTGCATACTACATATTTGTGCAGGTTCTTGTTAAATTTTATAAATTCATTCGCACAGTGGGAAATGAATTCCCAGAGTTAATCTGGGAATTTAGCAGATAGAATACAGGGTTATATACAACTCTTTGTATGGTATTTCAGATAAAGACTTTTAATCCTTCAGGAGTTATTCCATTTTGATGATGGATTCAAGATTATGAATAGTCATTCTTAGTGTATCTTCCTATGTGTTAAAGTAAATACTAGTAAGAGAAGATCTTTCAGAGTTCTCAGGATTAAGTTTAGCAATCTCTCATAAAAAATATAATCTCAATGTTCAACACATATTGAGAGTTTTAAAAATTAAACCAATATTACCTTATGAAAAGTTTATAGCTGATCACAAATATCACTTAGGTCAAATTTGGTGGGTAGTTATGTATATTGAATTATTGATTTTCGGTATACCCTAAATCTTATATTTGAAAATCCTCTTCAATTGGAGCTTCCCATTTAAAAAAAAATGTACTTGAGTTTGCAATTGTGGATTAGCTAAGAAATTTAGGTATAAAAGCACAGAATCTAAAGTTCATACAATAATACAATACTCTCTTTAACATTCTACAGTACAACAGACATACAACTGATGAGGATTTTAAAGAAGATATTTTCAAGAAATGATAGGTATACAGAATGCCAAAGGGCCTGGAAGGAACAAAAGGAGGTAAGGGAAGTAAAGAAAACCCAGAGACAAAAACAAACAAAAAGCAAGAAGTAAGAAAAGGAAAAAAGGTTTTCATGTGCCAAATATACAAACAATGTTAAAAAATGCATTGTTAGAGATCAATGGAATAAAAAAGATCTTTGGAATCTCTATCAAAAGGATATAAAGTAAAGACATAAATTAATTTCAGCAATTCTTTCTTCATAAGAATTGATTGTTAAATATAGCACCTGCTCATTATAATCATGATCTACATTTATGTGTCAGAAGAAAGCACAGAATATCATGTAGAAGCTCAAATGGCAGGGGAGTTTGGATTTGCATTTTAGGCACAGGTTGTGCTGATTTTGCAGTTTAATTCATTGAACCTTAATTCATTAATTAAGGAAGGCTTGGCCATTTTTGGTTATGATATGTTTTTCTGTCCCCTTCTTTTTTTTGAGACCCAAAATTAAGAATGGAAATCACGTAGTATAAAATAGTGAATCCTTGCTTGTCAAAATAAGTATGTTCTTAATTGTCAACAAATCTTTTCATAACTGATAAAAAATGAAAAATTATCAAAGCAGTCCACGGTTATTATTTATAAAGCATTTATAATTCTAAAGTACTACAAATAAATTAGAATAATTATAATTTGAAAAGTAGCTCTGGAAACACGATAACACTGAAAGAGTCTAAAAATAGAGAATTCAAATCAGTATGTTGAAAAGGTAAATCTTTTATACAAATATAATACACACTTTATATTTAATACACACTTTCAAGAAGACAATATAACGAGCTTCGTATTTCTGTATTATATATTAATATATTTATGTAGATTATCTAAATTTAAAATCTTAGGTAGATGATGGTCATTCAGCTTTAAAAGTATTTTTCTTTAGCTTATCTGCTTACTATCTTTAGTCATCTTTCCAGTGACAACTAGAAAACCATCTAATCACTTTTCATATGCTTTATATTTTATCATTGGTTTACAATTACTTTAATATGCTTAACAGTTGTTATATGTGTGACTATGTGTGAGGTTATTATAATATTGCATATATATGTGTATATATTTGTGTGTGTACATATATATTTAAGATTGCTTTAATGGTCCCATTCATTCTCTTCTTAGTTTCATCTTGGGTAGGTGAAATTTATTTCTTTACATCTCTTGGTCCTTGCCTCCCCTTACATACCTCCCAACCTAATTACCCTAAGGTAAGATTTTCACCATCTTAGTAATCAAATACTAAATTATCCCACCTAAGGAGGAAGTTCTCAAGGTCTTTAATTCAAAAATAGAAAGTTCTGAAGGTTTTGAATTCTAAAGTAGAATCACAGCATGGCAGTTATGTAATGAACTTTGGTGATAATCTAGTATGCTCCCATGTTTTACAAATGATGAATCTTGTGATGAAAGAGATCAGAGAGCTTGTCTTCTATCACACAGCCAATTAGAACAGAACAAAACCTAGAACTCCCTGGTGAGTGCACCACTCCTAACGCTTTTTCTGGTGCTAACACACTCTGTGCATGCATGCCATAATACAACTCTATTCCTTTTCTTTCCTCTTTCCTCTCCTTCTACTTCCATGCCCCTCTGTGCCTCCTTTTCTTTTTAAAGAGACTACGAGGCAATGGTCTGGTTTTCCTTTCCGTATTTAAAACCTAGACTTTGCTTTCTAGTTCCATCCACTTGGGGTTTTGAATACTATTGTGCCTGTTTTAGTTGAATTCATAGCTCAAGGTCACATCACTAAAGTGAGCCTAAAAGTACTATCTGCTTGACACAGGTTTTGGGTGGAATTCTGTAAGAACATGCGACTTACTCTAAGTTTCCGCAGTAAACTTTGAAGTTTTCTCTGACAGCTTGGCATGTTGCATTGAGGCAGACCAAAGAAAACCCAGTGATATTTTCAAAGGAAGCAGAAGTACACCTCTGCCTGCCAAAGTACCGACTGCTCCGTCGGCTAGACTGTGGCCGTCACTGAACAGCGCCTACTCCCCACAGACACCACCTTGCATGCCTTCCCGCGGTATCTGGAATCACCGCGAAAATCACTTTGGGAACTGAGGCACTCTTCACAAATGTGTGCATATTTGTGAGCACGTGTGGTAATGAGCAGCTGAAAATGACAGGTCACTAGTCATGTGCATACTAACATGGAATCAGTTGTTGAGGGGAAAATCATTGCACAACGTCTGGGATGCAAGAAGTATGCTTTAGGTGTAGCGGAGAAAATGCCCCAGGGAATTATGCTTTTTTGGAAAGAAATGGAGAAATTCTGCAAAGAATCTGGAAAGAAAGATTTGTACGGCTACATAATAGGAAAAAAAAAGTTTCCTCAGAAGAAAAAAATGCCGTGTTTTTCACAACTTCTTTTTGCTTAAATACTGAAAAGTAGGAATTTGGGTTCACGCGCCCACAAAGTACCTACGCCTTCCTCAGATAATCCCTTTCGTACCATGTACACTAAAATTCATTCACAATCTTCCTTGCACGGGAAAATAAACACATTTATTAATCTGATTAAAATCCCACAGAACACTCGCAAGTGTGCAAAATCACGTTGGACGCCTCGGATGCAGCGGCACCTGTGCATGGGCGTTACACGCTTTCCGATGGAAAGCAACATACAATTGCTACGTGGTTTCTTGCCTAAGCGACTTCTCCGGACAAGGGCTTGTCCCACTTAAGGAAACCCAGACTTCGATTTCCGGATGCGCGTTTCTCCGCAGAAGTAATCCGGGGGGACGTCGGGAGGCGGCACGCGCGCACGGGCCTTGAACGGCGGCGCTCCCGGACGCCGACGGCGCGGTTCCCGGGACGGGCTGCGCGCACGGTGGGAGGCGGCCCGGCAGCCCCCGACGAGAAGCGTCACACACTTCTCCGAGCACTGCCGAAGGTACGAGGTGCCCCCTGCACGCCCCGTCTGTCACACACCAGCTGACACACTCGGCAGAGTAAGTACCGCACAGCCTCCAGAAGGCTGGCAGTGGAAGTGGAAGGCGAAGACAGTCACTATTTGTTTTCCTCATTAGGTGATTTTCTTTTTAACCCTAACATCTCCAACTCCCTGCAGCTTCAAGACGTCAAGTCGTGAGCACGACACGGGGCGCGCGCGCGGCTGGGAAGGCGACGCGGGGCAGCGCGAGGCAGACCGTGCGGCTGCCACCGCCCGGGTGTGTTGTCCCGTGATGCTGAACGTCGTCTTCACCAACGCAAACGTTTCGCGTTTTCTCCCCGTGCTCGGAGCGTTCCGCAGGCCGGCCGAGCTCCTGCCGCGGCGACTCCCTCCAGCAGCGCGGCGGAGCCAGGGAGACGCGCGGCGACGCCGCAGGGCACGTCCCCGGCGCGCGCGGACGGCAGGGCGCGGGGCAAAGTTGGGGGAGGTGCACCAGACGCACGGGGGCGCCGCGGGGCGGCTGAGCGGACTGCGGGCACCCGCCGGTCCCCTCCCGACGCCTGCGGCCGCGGTCCCGGCTCCCAGCTCGCCACGGTGCCCTCCCCGCGCCCGGGCAGCTGCGCCAGGCCCCGAGCCGCCAGAGAGCGTCCGAGCGCCCCCGCAGACGGCGAACGCGGCCTCCGACGACGCGCCGGCGCTCGCAGCGGCCCCTAGCGGCAGCCCAGTCCGGGCGGCGGCCCCGCGCCTCTCGGGGCGGGGCCATATGCAAAGCAGTTACGTCACGGGGCTGGGCGGGGCCCTCCGGGCTTGAGTGGCAGGCGCTCCCGCCCTGGGAGGAGGCGCGAGCACCAGGCTGGTTCGGCGGCTGGGACGGACGGGGAGACGAGAGGAGCTGGGGCTGCGCGCGGGGCCGTCGGGGCCGGACGCGAGGCGGGCGCGGACCCGGGGCTGCGGCGCCTGCCGGCAACGCCCTCGTGCACCCTCGTGTGTCCTGCGGGACCCGCCTCGCCTGCAGGACCCTTTCCAACTTGACAAAGGAGCGTGGGCTCGGACGTGGGAGAGCCCCGGGTCTGCCTCCGGGGCGCCCGGGCGCGCGTGACTTGGGAGATTTCTGTAGTTTTACACCAAACTGTTTTGATATTCTCCCAGCCAAGACGTTGTCTTCAGTTTTGTTTTTATTTTTATTGTTTTCGTGTTTTATAGATACACACACGCACACACACACACACCCTTGGAGCGTCTTCTTGGGGGGACTTTTGGACTGTTAAAATAAGGTAAGAAACATAATACTGTTATACGTTATGATGAGCGGGGGAGCGATGCAAACTGCCGTACCCAAATTGCAAAACAAGTTATGCTTCTTTTTATCGGTTGAAATGGTACTTTTGGCGATGCTTGCGATCATTATCTTCATAATGATGATCATTATTACAGGAACATTGCTGATTACGAACTGAATTTTATGATTTTTTTTTTTGCAAAGTTAATGTCATCATGCTGCATTTTGCTTTAAAACAAATATTTGTAGAGCAATACTTCCAGCGTGGTTCAGAGGACAGGTACCAAAGTGAGCCTCGAATATATTAGCAAATGGCATTAAATAAATCAACCAACAAGTTGTTTAAAAATGTAATCTTAAATATATTTGAAGGGGTTCATCTCTGGTTATCAGCATTACCTCTGCTGTCTAAAGCGTAAACTGCGAAGTGCAGAGCTCTTTTAACATTTTGTGGAGGGGATGGCAGGTGTAGGAGCATTTATGCCATACTGGGTTCGTTTAGACCTGCTGTCATGCGGTTGATCCAAATAAAACTTGTGAAACTCAGTGTCTGAGAATGCCAAGCCCCAAGGTCATGTGTATCTCCACGTTGGGGGCTGTTTGTTCTGCCATTGACTGGTAAATGCCATCCCCTTCCCACCCCCTTAGGTTAGAGGTGGATGTACATGGGAAGCTATTACAGTATTAGCTTGTGTTATAGTCCCTGCTGCTGTTGGTAATTGAATGGAACTGAGAAGCGTGGGCTGAGAAAATGTCTCGCTATTTCAGCAATGTTTAACCTCTCGTATGCTTAACAGAGAGCTTTTCTCTACTTAGGGGATTTTCTTCTGAAGCTGTGTTCCTTTGTCACTCAGTGGTGTGTGCTGAGTGTGTCTGGAGAAAGACTTCAGGGCAGCAAACCTCTGCACTGTACTTCTCGTAGTGAGCAGTTATTAAACGATAGAAGTTAGCTGGTGCTCCTTGCATTTCTTATTCCTATTTGTGACTTTATTTGCCTGGTGTGATGATGCTTTGTCTGACAAATAGAATTATGATCTTTCATTTAGCCTGCTTATCATTTAGTAACACTAGTTTAAGTGTAAATAATGGCTGGAAAAACATGGGTAACGGGGCTTTACTTTACACTCCTGGGAGAGAGTTCAGGTTTCAACTAGATGTATGGTTTTAGAACTATACTAACAGGAATGGGGAAAATATAAAGCAGTTTCATATATAATAAATATTGTTCAGCTGACCAGGGTTATGTATATTAGCAACTAAAGAGTACTCTAAGTTAAATATTTTTGTATTTTAAATTGTCGAAAATTTTCTACTGCAGTTGTACTAGAGTTACTTGGATGAACTTGAGCTTTAGAGCTTATGATTTAAAATAATCCCTTTGCATAAGTGTTTTCATTTTGTTTAGATTACCACCTTATTTCATGAGAGTGGTTATTACTAGAACTAGACATTGTTGAAGAAAGTAGAGGTCAAATGTGAATCCCCTTAAGTTGTTCCCAGGTTTTACCTTAAACAGATGCTCTCTGGAGGATTTCTGTCAGTCATGTGATCTTATGTTAAATATTCATACACATTTTAAAAGGATGAGTAGGTAGGGAAGAAAATAAAGATATATGAAACACTGAGCCAGTAAGTTCATATTGAACAGCCTCATTGGAATGTATGTGGAAATGTTCTTCATTTCTATATCTTTTGGAATTTTCTTTTATAAGTGCATTCTATTGTGTAAAAATTAAGACAAATTTCAAACAAATAGAATTATGGCTTCCTTCAATTTCACTTTTATTTGGTTTTTATTTATTATCTTAAAACTGACGTATATTTTCATTTTTACAACTTACTCAAAAGGCAGTAATGTACATATATATGTATGTCATATATGTATATGAACATTATATTGACCCAAATATATCTGAATTTCTTTTTTATTTCTTTTTCACAAAGTTTTCTAAGATATATAACGTCCTTGTTCTAGTATAAACAGGGACTTTAGCTATCAATGTCTGGAATTTTTCAGATGAAGTTTAATATCACAGTGAGATAGTGAAACACTAAAATCAAGTTATACCATTGACAATAATGAAACAAGTCGAAGGTTGATTCAGTGAGATTGCAAATTTGAAATATTAGAAGCATTTTCCACTCATTTATCTACATATTCAGCTTTTTATATCTGAGTTCTGAAGAAAGGTAAAATTAGGAGCCCAGCTTAGCATTTTTGTGGATACTATTTGGATTCAGAATGAGATTCCCACAGTGAACTAAGAAAATTGCCAGCTTTAGATATCTATGAGGGATAGTAAAATGTGGTGGCCTTTTATTAATTCCTGCTCCATATAGTTCTACAAATAACTTACTATAATTTGTAGTTATAACTTGTTCATGTGAATCACAAAGGACTATTCAATACCACAGCACAGGACAGCTTGTTAAAACACCAGTTCATGTTATCATGGAGGCAGTGGACATGTATAGAGCTCACTTTGTCTCTAGATGATGAATTTTGTTAAAACACCAGTTCATGTTAGTATGGAGGCAGTGGACATGTATAGAGCTCACTTTGTCTCTAGATGATGAATTTTGTTAAAACACCAGTTCATGTTATTATGGAGGCAGTGGACATGTATAGAGCTTACTTTCTCTCTAGATGATGAATTTTGTTAAAACACCAGTTCATGTTATTATGGAGGCAGTGGACATGTATAGAGCTCACTTTGTCTCTAGATGATGAATTTTGACAAAGTAAACAGAAAAGTTTTGAACTAATTTAATATGTTGTTGTCTTCGTTAATATCAATGTCTTAATAGCATATTGAGCTATAAATAAATAGTTACCTAGCTTCCTATTTTTGCTTACAAATGAAATGAATTCCTGTATATGCTTTATGAAATTTAAGGTCAGTTTAAACAATTTGGGTTTTCAATTTCCAAGACTATATATTGATTTCTTTTACCTTCTATTTACTCAACATTCCCCTGTAGGGAAATAGCATCAGTGATAATAAATCTGAAATAGGAGAAACAATTTGAGAGGGCCTTGACATTTTGAGAATATTTTGGAAAGTGGTATTTAAGATGTTGTAAGCACTTATAGTTTATCGAGAATTTTTTTTTTCACAATGTTCAATGCTCACTTAAGAATGAGATGAAAAGGCCTTGATTAATATGGTCCCATCAAGCCTTCACATTTATCCAAAATTCACATACCAACTCTAGTGTTTTTTTCCTTAATATATTATAAAGTTTAAAGAGGCTTACAAACTTGCTGGCTAAGAAAACTACTTCCTGAAATTAGCATCACTGTAACAGCCATGTGACCAATTATCCTTTACCAAACAGACTTAATCACTGTCTGTTTCAACACCTCCAATATCTCTTGGGCATAGTTTAAGTTGGGTTATAAGGCCTCATGTGGAAAATCCTGACTTTCCAATTAAGTTGGTAACCACACAACAAACCAATTGGTCCCATTGTGCTTTAAAACACCTAGGTATTGAGGAAGTTGGTATTATTAAAATGGATGAGGTATTGTTTTGATGAACTCAGGGTTCCAGTAACTCATAAGATGCATTCAGAAACTCTGAAAGAAGAGTAACTGAACAACACTACCACTACTTGATGGTACAAGTGTATATGATGGGTGTGTATGTGTGAATATGTTCATGCACATATGTGTACATATATTTAATTCTGCTAGTCTACTCCACAGTAAACACACAGTGGGTATTATCGGAACCATGCATGTCCCAGAAATGTTACTTAGTGGAAGAATAATTTACATAGTAAGTTGGAATGCATTATGTAATTTGTAGTTTCAATTGTTTCTTCTGATTATTATTATTTTTTTATTTAGGCTTGTCTGCTTGCGCATACACCAGGTTTTTGACATGAAAACGTGGTTCAGAAGCTCTCATGCTGATCAGGAAGGGAATGGCAATTGAAAAGAAAATTTGCTAGGGATAAGTAACAAAATGGATGTATGCATAGTTTGGAGTTTACAGAACTAAACTGTTGATTCTGAAACAATATGAGTTCTGGTAAAGGATTCAGAAGGAAAGCCACTGCTTCTAAAAGAAACATATCAGGTTTACTTTCTAGACATCTTTAGGTAATAGGCCATGCACCTTTAAGGAACTGAGCCTGGATATTTTCACACGTGAAATATTTTTGTTCTTGTGTATCTAAGTTCCCACATATTGATGTGATGAACTGTGGAAAGAATTATAGATTAGCTCTGAATTTTCTTGCTTTAAAACCAAACAAATAATTAACATTAATTTAAGGTGGCTTTTGGTATCACATTATGTAAATCTGTAAAGCAAAGAGGCTGCTTATTGAGTACATTTGCATGCCAATGCAGAGCATAATATTCCAAACCATAACTGGTTGATAGCACTGCTAGCGATTCTAAAACATAACCCAAAAGATTTGAAAATCCTTTTTTTCCCCTGAGTTTTATTTAAATATATTCATTGCAACTGACACTGGAGGGAAAGGTACTTAAGTGACATGTTTTCTCTGTGCCAGTAGTACCAAGGTAGCAATTAAAATGTACATGTAATAGCAATTAAAACTTACAAGTCAGAGCTGTGTTCCCCAAAGATGATGATGAAATGGAAATAATTTACCTTTCCATGCTTGGATCACTTCTCCCAAACTCATTAGGTAGTGCTTTAATGACCACCAAGGCCTTATTTCTTTTAAATCCTAATACCCTAAAAGTCAAGATCCTTGCATGAGACAAATGCCCATTTGACCACAGTGGTGATGTATGTCTTTTCTTCTCAAAGCACAGCAATTGCTATGACTGGTGTCATTCAGACTCTGAAATGCCTCCATTTGGATTCAGGATGGTGGCCCATTCACTTTTCTAAAGACAGAGGGCCAGTGAGCTGCTAGCAATAAAAACGCTTGCTGCCTCATACTAGCCTACTTAGTGATAACTGGACCAGGTCTTTGAGCCTGGATTGGCTTGTTCATCTAGGAAGTGGAAAGAGACAAAAAGAGATGCCATTCAAAGTTTTAATATTTTATCTATGCATCTTATTCACATTAGATAATTTTATCCATATAAAGTCATTTAATATATAACTGTATAGCAGTAGTTATTGTCTTCATTTTAGATGTGGAAAAAAAAAAGACAGAAACTCAGATGAAACAACTCCTCCCCTCTATCCTGTGGTCACACTACTAGGAATACTTTAGGTCAGAAACGAAGTTTGTTCCTCTTGCTGCTACACTATGAATTACCAGTACCTCCGTGTAGTTCAAGCGCTTGCTTTGGTGTGCCATTCAAAATTAGGCTCACTTTGTCTGATACTCTCCTTACGAAATGTGAATGTCATATATTATTTCTCCATCATCTTTTTAAGTTATTGAGATGAATTTATGGCATTTTTCTCAGTATGCATGTTTTAGAATCCAGGATCCCAAAAAACCTCAAGGAGTTTTTCTTCTGTATTTAATATTGAAGGCTCAAAGTCATTTGATCTCATAAACTTTTCAAAGTATTAGCTGCTAACTAGTTAGAAGGTTTAAACGCGAGTAGCATTTGACAGCACAAGTGCTGATAGCCTGAAGTGTGCTGAAGTTCACCTTGTATTTGCATCCAGTAAGGCATTATAAGGAAAAGAAAATACTTGTAAAATATTTAGTGCATATTTTGAAAAAAATCTTTATACTGATTTGGAAACACTAGGAAATGGCTTGGAGCCTAATAGTGAAAAATTTTGTTCTTATTATTTTGCTTTCTTTTTCTTTGTTATTGTCACCCCCTCCCATAGGAGTTTCTGCACGAATTATATTTTATTGAGCAATATGTACAGTTTACACCTCAAAATTACATCAGACTTTTCAGCATTATCCTTCTGTTAATAACTGAGCAATTGTTAGAATAAAGAGCCTATTCTGGAAAAAAAATTAAAAATAGAATCATTAGCCCGTTAAAAGTATCTATAAGCATTTTATAACAAGAAGAGTTGTTAGATTTTTAAATCTTCTTTATCTTGATCACTTTTTACCAATTAGATAATTAATGAAGTTTGTGAAATAGAACTGCCTTAACTTGAAAATGTTCTGTTTTCCAAACTTATGAAGTCATTAATATATATGAGAAGTGAAAACAGTATTTCTGAGACTCAAGACTCACCATCACCTCTATATCTTCCTCAGATCTTCAGGTCCTCCCTTGGATAGAAAGGTGTCACAGTATACCTGATAAGAGCAAGGCTTTTGCTGCTTGTCTTTGGTGTATATCTCAGTTCAATCACTTTCTACTCTCTGATTTTGGGCTAGTTACTTAATCTCTCTCTGCCACAGTTTCCTCAAATGTAAACTGTAAGCTGGGATTTCATATGACATTTGTATTGACCTCGTTGTGAGTGTTATGATGATTAAATCAGGCAATGAATGCTAATGCTTCTGACAACCTATGACATATATGACATATAATGAATGTTGATGTAAGCATTATTATTATTTATATGAATCACCTATAGAAAGCTACATTGTCTCTCTTTTTAAAAGTTGAGTCTAATAAATCATTCATTCATTCAATCCGTAATCGCATTTTGAGTGTAATCTGCATGCCACTACTAAACAATCCACTTGCAATAAAGAAATAAGAAGTTGAGAGTTTCAGAGTGATCTTGGCATGTAAACACTATGTTTTAGAACAAGTTCTGAATGAAAGAAGTGTGTAAAAATCACAAAGCATCTGTTGAGAAATTGCAAAAAAAGAGTAGTGATTTGTTTTGACAAGGAGTGAGAGAGAAGGCTTCAGAGAAAAAATGGGGTTTAAACTGGAAGCATACATAGGTTCTCCATATGTTGTCAACAGCGATAAGGGAATTCCAGGTTCCCAGATCAATAAGAACCAAAGCCATAGACAAACAGCAAGCAAACAAAAATATAAATAAATCCACCCAGAATGTTCTCAGCAAGTGAGTTTCCGGTCTCTTTCGAAACTTATGAAGAGAGAGCTACAATGTGAGATATATCTAGAGAAAAATATTTAGAGGAGAGAAAATGTTAGAGAAAAGCAATTCCACACCGTCAAGAAATTCAGCTGCACTCTTTTAGGCTTTAGAACGTGTAGATTTCATGTACCCATCCCAGGATTGCTGGAACAGAAGTTTTCACATTAAACTACCAACGCATTCAGTTTAGGTATTCTAGTTTGGGCAATCCAGCTAAACTTGCCAGCATAATATATTTCCACTCTACTCTTGACTAAGTCATTCTTTACTTTTCTACTAATCATCTTTATTTGAAAATGTAAAGTCTCACCCCTATATGTGCTATCAGAAGGCAAAAGGTATATTCAGGACAAGATATTTTACTCAAAAATCACAAGGGAAAAATTCATGCAAAAATTTTGCATCTTTAATTTTGAAGACTTTTCATTGAGTGTATTATCACAATTAAATTAAGCATTTCTTATTGTATGGTTGTATGTGGTATGTGTGTGTATTTTCCCCCGAGAACAAATTTCTTTAATGCCTGAATCTCACCCTATCTTCATGACCTCAAAGTTCCTATTGACATTTGTCTTTCCCCTCGTTCACTACAGGTACACTCTGGGGAAGTAGAGGCAGCTTACTGGTCATGGTGGACTATTTGAACTCCTAGGAAATATTAAATAACTCTGTTCTATTCATTCTCATTTTTCTTGAGGCACACAAGGAAATATTGGTCACTGGTTGATATGCTCTTAGTTTTTCTATGGCATTTAGGCTGACTGAGGACAGGAGGAAGAATTGGTGACAATAATTATAAGAGATCTCCCAGGTGAGCCCCAGAGTTTCATCAGCTTCCCTAGGGGAATGCCCATTATCCAAGCTTTAAGTTGTCCTTATTAAATGGAACCCAAAGGAGAGAGAACAAGTTTGATTTGTGGAGAAAGTTTAAAGAAGAAAGATGACAGAGCCTTTTATTCAATATTTTTACATATTGGTTAGCAGTACCAGGTGATTCACCTTTGAAATGAAGTCCAGTTTTAAAGCTTTTAATCATGGCATTGCTGCACCATTGGATATACTATCCATTTGACTTATAGTTCCTCATTGCCTGTAGAAACCTGCAGGAAGTCCATTCACTCCAATGGCGATAATTCTCATCTCTTTATAGATATCTTCCAACTCTATAGCTCTGACCCTAATTTGAACTTCATTAATGTATTTTCAGAGGTTGGCCGGATACTGTAATTCTCATTTCTTGGTGACAGCAGAAACCTCATGAACTTCCCTCATCCCAAACATCATCCTCATCCTAATTTTTCTGCCTTTAAGTTAATGATACACCTTTTCATTCACCTAAGTCTGAGAATATGTAGATGTGTTAAACTTATATCATTATTCCTACATGATATCTGATAAAACCCTGAGTCTAGACATCCCTTCCTTTGAAATGTAGCTTTATCTCATTCTCTGTTCTTTGTTCTCACCTCTTCCAATTTGGTCCAGATCCTCTCAGCTCAACCAGGATTATTCTGACATTCTTCACATAGGTCTTTTTGATTCATTTCGACCTGCTGTGATTGAATACTTAATGGTAATAATAGCAGCTAAAATTATTGATGGTTCATCATAAGCCATGCAGTATGTTAACTATTTATGAATTTCATTTTATTTAATATGTCAGCAACGTATGAGGTAGATACAGAAACCAAAGCTTAAAGAGTTAGGTTGCCCAGAGTAACACAGCTAAAAACTCAGAGCCAGGACTCAGACGGAATTCTGTCTGACACCACCTGCACCATCAGAAACATTATGCTCTGATGATTTAGACCTCAGAACTCTTCCGGGTTTCACTTGATTAAAACAGACTTTCTAATGCCACAGTGTTCAGAAATCATCAATCGTTATATCTATTTTTTGCTGTATTAATTTGAATTCCCTTCTTGCCTTTTCAGATCCTTCTCATTGGCTTGAAACCCTGCAGTTGGTCAGTCTGATTTTTAATATCCTCACATGTGCAATCCACAGAGGTAAAACAGCTAGATGAACCACAATATAAAGCATGATACCTACCTTCATATAACCTCATTGCCCTGGATATACTGTTGTATTTTCAAGCAAATCAGCCAAGTTTTTCCACAATTTAAGAGCATATTGTGCTCATCTGTGCTTTTCAGTGTCCCTACAGTTTCTTTTACAACAGATGTCACATCAGTGTCACTTTATCACCAAGATGTCTTCATCTTTCAAAGCCTGATGTATTTGTTCTCTAGTGTTGTATATAAAATATATATATAATATATAAAATATATATGTATATAAAATATATATATATAATATATATATGTATAAGCTTTGGTTTCTGTTTCTACCTCATGTTGCTGACATTAAATAAAATGAAATTTATAAATGGTTAACATATATATATATATATACCAGAAACTTAGTGGCTTCAACATTCATTTTCTCATAGTTTTCATAGGTCATGAATCAGGGTACAGATTCCCTGATTCCTATTCTCAGGCTCTCATCAAGGTGTCAGATGGAGCTGAGGTCTTCTGTGAACCTCTGTGTCTTCTTCTAAGTATTGTGATTGTTGGCAAGATTCATTTCCTTGCAGCTGAAAGCTCATGTTGGCTTGCTTTTTCAAAACTAGCAGGAAAATCTTTCTGACTTTTTCAGTTTCTGACTTCTATACCTTCCTTTGAAGAACTCACCTCCTTAGACCAGGCCCAGCTATGATAATCTGCTTTTTGATGTGCATAACAGTCAAAAGATTTGGGAGCATGGTTACATTTTTAAAATCTCTTTGGTGTTTCTGTATAACATACTCACAAGAGTGATACTTCATCCCCATTGTCATATTTTATTGATCAGCGGCAAGTCAGAAGTCTTGCCCACACTCTAGGGAAGAGAATTATACCAGATTGTAGATCATCGGGATCCATCTTACCACTATTGCCTACCATATCCTGTTAAAGTTTCACTTAAACCCTTGAGTCTTTCTTCACTGCTGTGATGACACTGAGTCCTTCTCTCTCATCCTCAGCATTTATGATCTGAACTAGTCAGTTGACAGTCTGGCATTTTAATTTTTGGATTTTTAACTGCATTTTGGGCAAGTTTTCTACTTAATCGTACACTCCCAAGATGGGGAGAAATCTAGTATTCTTTCCATGTATAAAATTCTTTGCAGTCTGAAATTTCTTTATACACACATTTTGTTTAACTGGCGTTGGAGTTTATTCTTATTTTATGATGACTTTTATTATATAGTGTAGCATTCTGGATATGTACAGCTATCATGTGTAATTCTTATTATGTACAACTGTTATTATGTGTATTTTTAAAGTTTTTTATTGTATAGTATAAAATATATACTAAGCAAAGAAATAAATTAGCAATAATTTTCGAAGCACTTTTCAACAAGTTGCTACAGGACAGATTCCAGAATTTGTCATGGGCTACCATATCATCCTCTCAGATTTTTCCTTCTAGCTGCTCCAGAATATAGGAGGCTAGAAGGCTTAAATATTTTTTAATCACCATAATCTTTTTTTCCTTCTTTTTTTGTTAAAAATAACATATATACAAAAAAGCAATGAATTTCAAAGCACAGCACCACAATTAGTTGTAGAACATATTTCAGATTTTGACATGAGTTACAGTTCTACAATTTTAGGATTTTACTTCTAGTTGCTCTAAGATACTGGAAACTAAAAGAGATACCAATTTAATGATTCAGCATTCATATTCATTTATTAAATCCTATCTTCACTGTATAAACTCTACCATCACCTTTGATCTTTCCATCCTCTCTTTTGGGGTATTTGGGCTTTGGCCATTCTAACTTTTTCATATTGGAAGGGTCTGTCACTAATATGGGTAGGGAGATGGAACTATCTCATGTTCTGGAGAGGCTGGGCTAGGTTTCAGGACTTATCTGGATCAGGGACCCATCTGGAAGTTGTAAGTTTCTGGAAAGTTACTCTAATGCATGGAACCCTTGTGGAATCTTATATATTGCCCTAGGTGTTCTTTAGGATTGGCTGGAATGGTCCTGGTTGGGGGTTGGCAGGTCATGATAGATGGTAAGGTCTACCTGAAGCTTATATAAGAGCAGCCTCCAGAGTAGCCTCTCGACTCTACTTGAACTCTCTCTGCCACTGGTTATTTATTAGTTACAATTCTTTTCACCCTTTTGGTCAGGATGAAATTGTTGATCCCTTGGTGCCAGGAATATGTATATGTTATATGTGTATTGTTTTGGTTCATATTTTTAGATTTAGATTTTGATAATCTGTCCTGTTCACATTTTCCTGTCTTTAGTCACTTGCCTTTGGAAATTCACACAAAGAGTATTTTGTTATATTATTCCATGTAACATGGAATCATTCCTGCAAATAAGAAATTCATATTTAATATTATTCTTTGAAGATGATATGGAAATTATATGGCAGAGGAAAATAATATTCTATACTAACTGTTTAGGATAGTTGTGAAAATATAGTGTATATTCACTTTGCAATTAAAATTTCATATTTTAAAAGAAAGTCACTTATAAACGAATGCTGTGTAAGTGCCATTAATAATATTGTAAGTTTTTTTTTATATGAAAGTCTAAAGATTGGTAAGAAGTTGAATAAGCACTTTTCTTTTTTTTTTTTTCATGGGCTGGCACCCAGAATCAAACCTGGGTCTCCAGCATGAATAAGCACTTTTACTAACATTAATTTTGCAGAAAACTTTCTTTGGATAATTTATGAAGAATTAAGGCAATTTTGTCTTGACAGTAGCTAAAGCAAGTAAACTGTAGATTCAATTTTTAACTTTTATATAAAAATTTTAAAATAATATATTTCTTTTAAAATTAATTGATGCAATAAATATTTATTGAGGACCTACTATGTCTCAGATGCTCTTTCTGGTACTAGGGGGTTCACCAGGAATGAGAGAGTCAAACTTCTTACTCTGTTTTTTTGTGAAAAGACAACCACTAAACAAATCCATAAGTACAGAGTATAATATCCAACATAACCAAGTGTTAAAGTGTAAAATATAACAGGATAAAGCATTACTAAGAGATAAGAGTCATCAGGTAGTGATGATATTAAGTACCAAATATTTGTCATTGTGAAATACCAATTAGGTGCCTTCTGGTAAAATTTAACATTTTTAAAATGTTATTTTTAAAAAGATACTGAGAGATCATTCATAATTAGAACCTTGAGAAAAATGACATTAGTAAATACCAGGGCCTCTAATAATTAATTTATAATCCAGTTCAAACTCAATAAATTTAGGATGGGAAAATGTTGAATATTGAAAATTTTCTCATGGAAAAGAACTTTAAGATTAGCATGTGTAAATTTGATGTGCTGCCTTAAAATCATCTAGAATGAACTTAATCTACAAAATCACGCGTGTTCTTGAATGTCAAATTGTTGGCAAAATCCAGAAGATTCACATAATGAAGAGGTAAATCTTTTTATTTGTGATGTTCTCATTAATGAAAGCTAGCTTCTGTCTTGCTATTATAACATATTTAGAAAATTTTAATTAGATTAACTTTTCACATTAAACACATTGAAGAAGAGCCTTTGGAATTAAATTCTGGGACATAAAATCTAATTCCTGAGAATGAGTTTTACATTCTCACAGTTTATTTGTTCAGAACTTTATATTTTTCACAGAAAACTTAATTTCTCTAACATCTACATTCCTTTAAAGCAAGGATTCAGTGATCTGATATTATATAAAAATAATAGTATTCTTTTATTCAAAGTAATAGTATTCTTTTCCTGAAAACTATACTAGAGGCTATGTAATTAAAAAGAAATCCACTACTTTGCAAAAAAAGTAATGCAACAATTGAATGCACGGTATCTCAGTCCTTTGGCAGAGTCTGAAAACTTGTGCATTTAGAAAAAAAAAAAAAAGCCTTAAAAAAACTTGCACAAATTGAGCTAATGCTTCCTTGAGTTATTTCTTTTGGTGAGGTTTCTCATAAATTCTTAATTAATTTAGCAAAAAGATTAAAACGTGAAGGAAAGCTTTCCTAGAAAATGCTTCATATTTTAAGTCTACATATATTCAATTCATGTCAACAAAGACTTGAAATAAAGACCTTCAGCAGCTATTTCTTTGCTTTTGGCAATTGACCTATTTCCCTGTTTTCTGTGACCTAAGGGAGGTGAAACAGCTTTGGTTGGGTTCGTTCCCCGTCTGTGCACAGATAGTATGACTTAATTTATAATGTCTGAACTAGGACTGTGTGCCCAGCTGTGAAAATTGCTCTCGATGTTTAGTCCTCAACTGGACATCTCGTTAATTATATATGTTTGGTCGAACATTTCAGTTAACAACTGTCTAAAAATCAGGAGAGGGAACTCAAGAAGGAATTAAAGATACTTTGATAGCAGCTTTCTAATGTCACTATGTTTTCCCTCAAAATAAGTCTCCAAGTATAGGAAATAAATGTTTTTAAGGGCAAGATGGCCTTTTTAAGTTGTTCACAATCACTTACATAGGTGAAGAAGCTTCAGCATCTCTCTCTGAATTTCAGTGTCCTGCTTGTGAAGGTAATTGGGCTTGATATGTGTGTTGTTCGAACACTGTGAAACACCTGTTGTGTGACACCCAGGCTTTTACTGCCCTGTTTACCCAGCTTTTAGATCTGGATACAGAGCTCTTGATCCAGAAAATAGAACATGAAAACAAAATACCTAGTATTCAAGAGGCAGCTATGAAACACCTGTATGCTTAAATTAAACCTGTGATGAACTAAAGTTTGGCAGGCTGTATCCCAAGTGTTTCACTTAAATACACCCAACTTAGACATACACGTCTTTGTTTTACCCCTGCACTTTTAACAATATTCCTTCCAAACCTTTAGGACTAAGGCAGAGTAAAAGTACATTGATCATCCCAAACCATTAAACAAAACTGATGTTATTAATTCACCTACTTCATATGCAAGAGCCCTGCTCATAGATTATACCAGGTAAATTTATAATTGGCAGTGGCACTTTGCTACATAATTTTAAAAGTTGTGATCCAAATATAAAACTAAAGTGGGCCACGGTGGCTCAGTGGCAGAGTACTCGCCTGCCATGCCGGATACCTGGGTTTAATTCCCGGTACCTGCCTATGCAAAAAAAAAAAAAAAAAAAAAAAATATATATATATATATATATATATATATATATACACACTAGCTAATTAAGAAAAAGGAACTGAAAATTTATATTTATTTTCATGAATTAGAAAAAAATATGCCTTAGGGTTTCACTTGCAAATCTACAAGACTGTTTGAATTGAATGAGCTATTATATAGCAGTATTATTGAAAAGGAAGGATAATTTTAATACTAATGACTTCTTAAAATTGGTTCAGTGTGGTAGTATTTATTCGTGATTTAGAACGAAATCTATAGATTCTATCCTTGCATGTTGACATTTTTGGAATTAATTCCCTTTGTCAACATGACAAATTTAATAGCAGCACATGTAATTTACTGAAATCATGTTAAAATTCAGAATTTTAGTAAAATTTGTATATAATTTGCTGTTTTTTGTCATGCAGTGCTTATGCAAATGACTGGTGATATACAATCCTTTTAAATGCATTTTAACTTTTTTATATATTTTAAATTAATTTTAATGTTTATCACTGTTATAAAATTTCCCCAGAAGTTGACGTAACCACGATCACATTTAAGATGAGAAATAGCGATTTTTTCAATTATTTTCTATGATTATGTCACATCAATACATGTAAGTAAGTAGTATGGGAGATATTTTACCACAGTGTTGTGTATTATGATTTTGTTAATGTAACAGGGCAGACTGCATTTTCTTGATTTTTATTTACTGGTGAATGTGAATTTTGTAACATGTTTTCTTAGAAGTAATTGTTATAAGTTTTTCCCCTTGTGTCCTTTGACCTTTATCGAAGAGACTCAACTTGATTTTATAGAAATAATGAAATATAAACTCTATGAAATAATATTTGTTGCATAGTGAGCAATTATTGCCACGGCACTGTACTAGGCACTATATATAAATTATTGCACTAAAGCCTTAGAAGAGTTTTGATGTCAAAGTCAAGTTAAGACCACAATTTACCAGGAGAATAAAGGCCACATTCCAGAAACAGGAACCACACATGGCCTTGGAAACTCAGCGACCCCTTGGAGACTTATGCTGCCTCACAATAATTAAGAGCCCTATAATTTTCAATCGTATTATCCATATAAGCAGTTTTCTTTTTCCAGTGTCTAAAGTCTTCATTAAAAATACATTAAGCACAATATGTTTTTCTAAAGAGCACTTTGTCTTCTCAAGTATATAAGCATTTCTTCAAAGTGACTCATCTCTTGACTCTCTAAGATTCTAAACAAATATATTATTCTAATGCAATCAGATTATGTATTATTTAATAAGATGTCTAATTTGTAAGCAAAAATCAAAAGCACTGTGAATTAAATCCTTCTCTAATGTGGAAAGAAAACTAATTAATTTTATTAATGCAGTTACATCTCTTCATCTTTCATTCAAGTCTTATCACTAAATGGCAGGATTTCCATTCGGAAAGACTTATTTCTAGCATAATGTAAATATTTTATCTTAGAAACAGTTATCAAAGTGAACCTAATATTGAGATTAATTTAAAAATTCAGTATAATCCTGATGTAAGCATTTTTACCAGGAACAAAAATATTTAAAATATGATTTTGCTTTACTAGTAAATATTTAGATATATTTATATTTATATTAATGCAGATATAAACATAATGTAAAGGCAAATTGACCTTTAAATGGAAAGAGTCTTTGTTAGCATCTAATTAGAAACTGAGCCATTTTATTTTAACTGGGATTAGACTCAGCCATATATGAGGCTCATTTCAGTTACTGCTGCCTTCCTGATTTGTGGATAATCCTGAACACGTATTCTACACATCATTGTTGGGAGGAGTGGGTGTAGAAACTTTTAAATATTAGATCTCTATTTCTGGATCATAGAGCTATGATCATATGGTGAATGATACAAAGCAAAGAAGGTTTTGTTTCTGAGTTTGCAATATTTTTCCACAGTCAGGCTTGGAGAGAATAAATTGAACATTGTTTTTTTTTTTTGTTTCCTTTTTTTTTTTCTAAGGTACATTCTTTTCAGGCTTTCTGCTAAATGTGATACTTCTCAAGAGTTTACCCCTTGTAATCATTATAGCACTTAAAAATTCATTTCAAGCAATTTAAGCTGTATTCATTTGCAAAATGCTTTGGCAGATCATTCCTTTTTGAAATGCAAGTTAATAATGCTTGACTCAGTAAACAAAACTATGTTAATAAATCATTACTTGCACTCCCAGAAGTTTCATATTTTGAATGTTGCTGTAGAATACATCTACATGTATCTTTAAGGTGAACATAATTGCATTTTGCGGGGTGAACTACGTAAAAGATAATTTATCTGTAGCAGTGGATACCCTAACCTTACTCACGTTTACTCATATATAGGTAATATTAAAGGCTATAATATTACAGTTTATAATGTGTGTCATATAAATACTTTATACATTATATATAACCTCTAAAGCTTTAAGTCATTTTGGCATTTTTGTACTTATAAATCTTCAGAGAATTATTTATTTTTTGCATTTAAGCAGTTTCATGAGATACATTCACATACCATACAATCCATCCTAGGTGTACAATCAACAGCTTTTGGTGTAATTACAGAGTTGTGTATTCACCACCATAATCAGTCTTAGAATATTTTCGTTACTCCAAAAAGAAAAAACCTCATACTTCTTAGCAGTCATTTCTCAATTCCTCTATCTGGCCTCAGCCCTACCTAACTTCTAATCCTGTGACTATAGATTTATTTATATTCAAATAATATTGAAATATGACTGTTAATATAAACTGTGGCCCATAGTTTGCATTAAGTGTATTTTCCCATATTTCCTGCCACTATTATTAACACTTTGTAAATGGTGAAGTACATCGTTCATGAAAGAACATTCTTGTATTTGTGCTGTTCACCACAAACATCATCTTCCACAGGGTTCACCGTCTTATACAGCCCTATGTTTTATCCTCTAGCTTTCCTCCTTAAACATCCCCTCTCAACTTCATTCACAAGCGTAATTCAGCATTGTTAATTATACTCACAGTAATGTGAGACCCTCACTTCTATCCATTTCCAAACATTTACAGTCAACCCAAATAGAAATTCTGTACAAATTAAACATCAGCTCTTCATTCCTTATGCCCATTTGATCACCTGATAATTTATATTCTAGATTCTAACTTAATGAGTTTGCTTATTATAGTTAGCTTGTATCAGTGATACAGAATACTTGTCCTTTTGGGTCTAGCATATTTCACTCAACATAATGTCCTCCAGGTTCATCCAAGTTGCATGCGTCAAGACTTCATTCCTTCTTACTGCTGAATATATTCCATCATATGCATACACTATGTTTGCTTATCAATTCACTGGTTGATGAACACTTGGGTTGCTTGCATCTTCTGGCAATTTTGAATAATGCCACCATGAACATTGGTGTACAAATATCTCTTCATGTACCTACTTTCAGTTCTTTTGGGTATATGCCTAAAAATAGGATATGGCAATTCTATACTTAGCTTCCTAAGGAACCACCAAATTGTCTTCCATCGTGGCTTGTACCGTTTACTTTCCCACTAGCAGTGGCTGACTGTTATTATTTCTCCATATTCTCTCCAATACTTTTAATTTTTGTTTTTTGAATAGTGGCCATTGAAGTAGGTATGAAGTGATAGCTCATTGTGAATTTGATTTGGGTTTCCCTAATAGCTGGTGATATTGAGAATCATTTTCTGTGCTTTCTTGGTCATTGGAATTTCCTTTTTCAGAAAATGACTATTCAAGTCTTTTGCCAATATTTTATTGGGTTGCTGTCTTTTTATTATTGAGTGTAGTATTTCTTTATATGATATGGATATTAAACTTTTATCAGCTATGTGGTTTGCAAATATTTTTTCCCATTGAGTAGGCTGACTTCATTTTGACAAAGTCCTTTGATTTACAGAAGTTTTAAATTTTAATGAGGTACCATTTATCAATTTTTTTTTCATTACTTGTGCTTTGAATGTAAAGTCTAAGAAACACTGCCTACCATAAGTTCTTAAAGATGCTTCCCTAGATTTTCCTCTGGGAGTTTTACAGTCCTATTTCTTATATTTAAGTCTTTGAGCCATTTTGAGTTAAATTTTTATATGCAGCAAAATAGGGGTGCTCTTTCATTCTTTTGAATATGGCTGTTCAGTTCTGCTAGCAACATTTGTTGAAGAGACTCTTCTGTATCATTTGGATGAACTTGACAGTCTTGTCAAATATTAATTGGCCAGAGATGTGCAAGTCGATTTCTGCACTCTCAATTTGATTCCATTGGTCAGTGCATCTATCTTTAGGACAATACCATGATGTTTGGACCTCTGTAGCTTTGTAATATGCTTTTTAATGAGATTTTTAAAATAATGTTTGTTTTTTTTTACTTTTAAGTTAAGTATGCAGTATAGAAAACTGAAAAGCACAAGAGGCGAAGAACACAAAAATCATCCAGAATCACATTTTATAATTTGGCGTGGCCTTTATGTCCTTTTTGTGTATACTGAGCATACATTTTTTATGTGATTGAGATCACACAGAATGTATCATGCTTTTTAATGAATATTTACCAGTTCAGTGTTCCAAAGCCATGAATATTGTAAAAACCAAGAATATATGACACCCCCTTAGTCAGGGGGAAAAATGTATTCCTTGGGGGCAAAAATGTCATAAAAGACAAAAATGGCAACAGTCCTCTTAGATATTGGCAGAATTACAAATAATGCATTCCCTTAATGTGCAATTGAAAATGAGATATAAAGTAAGAGTATAAAAAACAATGCATCTAAGAGAATCCTTTGTTAGATCTATATCAAAATAATGTCTTAGTATGTTTCCATTGAGTTATTTAACATTTTCCTATGGTGCAGCCAAGAGATTTGCACATACAGTGGTTACATCAATATAAAAATATGAACACATCTGTGTGCATGCCTCCCTCTGTACTTCTTTCTGCCGTCTGCAGCCAACCTCATGAATGAGTCCTGATGCATACTGCTCAGGGGTGGTTTAACAATTCCATGTTAAAGATGCTTCTTTCATTTAAAAAAAAAAGATATTTATAAGTTCATTAATTCACTAGCTCTACTTTCTATCATACATTGTCACCTCAAGATGTATATAAGGCTATTTATGAAATAAAAAATGCATTTTATCTACAATAAACAGGTGCACACAGACCTATGGGTTATAATGTAAAACTGTCTCTAGACATAGAGATACTAGCAAAGAGCCCTTCCCTTTGCCCTTCCTTTTGTTCCGCTTCTTTCATTTCAGTGACTAAGGATACGTTTCGCTCCAAGAGGTGGATTAGCATCTCTTATGCTGGTGTTAATGTCCTTATGTTGGTTTATAGTCTTCTGGGAGTGAACTTTCTAATATGATTTCTAAAAAAATTGTTGCCTTTTATTTTGGTATGTAATATGCTTTTATTATAGGACATGTTAGTACTCCTTGTTCTTCTTTTCACATTTTTGTTGTTTTGGCTATTCTGGCCCCTTACTCTTCCAAATAAATTTAATAGTTGGCTTTTACAATTCTGCAATTAGGCTGTTGGAATTTTGTTTGGGATTGGATTGAACCTGTAAATAAATTTGGGTAAAATTGACATCTTAATGATATCTGTTCTTCCAGTCCTTGACCTCAGAATGTTCTTCATTTTATTTAGATTTTCTTTGATTTCTTTGAGCAATGCTTTGTAGTTTTCCATGTTCACGTCCTTTACACCCTTGGCTAAATTTATTCCTAGATATTTGATTCTTTTAGCTGTCATGGTAAACAGAATTTTTATTCTGGATTTCCTCCTCAGATTGCTCATTATTAGTATATAGAAACACTACTGATTTTTGCATGTTATCTGTATCCTACCATTTGCTGAACACATTTATTAGCTCTAGTAGCTTAGTTGTAGATTTTTCAGGACTTTCTATATATAGGGTCATGTCATCTGCATACAGTAGTGAAAGTTTCACTTCTCCCTTTCCAATTTGGATGCCTTTTAATTTATTTTTCTTGCCTAACTGTTCTAGCTATAACTTCTACTACAGTGTTAAATAACATTGGTTGCAGTGGGCATCCTTGTCTTGTTCCCACTCTTTGAGGAAAAGCTTTCAGTCTTTCAACATTGAGTATAGTGTTACCTGTTGGTTTTTCATTTTTGCCCTTAATGGGAATTTCCTTCTATTCTTATTTTTCAAAGAGTTTTTTCAAGAAAGGATACTGGATTTCATCAGATGCCTGTTCTGTGTCAATCAGGATGATCATGTGATTTTTCCCTTTCAGTATGATAATGTGGTGAATTACAACAGTTGATTTTCTTGTGTTGAACCAGCCTTGCATACCTTGGATTAAACAACCTTGATCATGTTGTATAATTTTTTCATGTGTTGTTGGATTTGATTGGCAATTGTTTTGTTGAGGATTTTTGCTTCTGTATTCATTAAAGAAATTGTTCTTACTATTATTTTCTTGTAGTGTCTTTATTTGGCTTTGGTACTAGAGTAATGTTAGCTTTGTAGAATGAGAGAGGTAGTGTTCTCTCCTGTTAAGATTTTTTTTTCCCTTGAAAGAGTTTTAGTTTTAGCAGGATTGGTACTCATTCTTATTGGAATGATTAATAGAATTCACCCATGAAGCCACTTGGTTCTGGGCTATTCTTTGTTGGGAGGTTTTTATGGCTGTTTCAGTCTCTTTCCTTGTCTTCTGTTTCTTCTAGAGTCAGTATAGTCTGTTCATGTGTTTCTAGTAATTTGTCCATTTCATCTAAGATCTCTAATTTGTTGGCATACAGTTGTTCATAGTAACCTCTTATGATCCTTTTTATTTCTGTGGGGTCAATAGTGAGGTTTCCCTTTTCATCTCTGATTTTGTTTATTTGCATCTTTTCTCTTTTTTGCTGTGTCAGTCTACCTATTTGTCAATTTTATTGATTTGTGCAAGGAACCAACTTTTGGTTTTGTTGATTCTCCCTAATATTTTTCATTCTCAATTTCATTTATTTGCTTCTTTTATCTTTATTTTTTTTCCTTCTGCTTGCTTTGGGATTAATTTGCTGTTCTTTTTCTGTTTCCTCCAGGTGTGCAGTTATGTCTTTGATTTAACTCTTTCTTCTTTTTAATGTAGACTTTTAGGTCTCATTAAACATTTTGGAGAGAGTCAGAAATGATGGAAGGCTCAGAGCCAACAGAAAGAGAGCCAACAGAAACTTCAGAGCAGAGATGACAGAGATGCCAACAC
>PVIY010008505.1:0-76717 GCA_004026745.1 Myrmecophaga tridactyla
AAAAAATTTAAAAAAAAAAAAAAAAAAGAATAGTCAGCACAGTAAACAATGCTTGCACTCCTGATTCTTAATGACATGGTAATCTTAAAAGTTAAGAGCACATATGAAAAGGAATATGATGGAAACTGAAAATGCTCTGGTTGAAATCATACTGAAGATGTAGGCCTCCCTGCAAATAAGGGCATAGTTCTTATGAAATTTCAAGAGCTTAATCTTTGAGTGGTTCAATGATGCTATGCTACCATGCCAGAAATTGTCAATAGAGTCAGAAAATGAGCTCAGGGGAAAATCTGGGTATAAGTTTCATGGACTCTGTATGGCTACCAAATATCACCGGAGGAATATGAAACCTTGCAAAAATTTTATGAGAAATTAGTCATCCCAGGAAGGACAAACTGACTAGTTAAATTTGATGAGGGAAATTTTCTAAAATTGCTGACAATGTATATGCTGCACATCACATCTGTCATCAGCATAATCCTGGTAAATTGCAAAGGTGGGATGGGATGAGAATTCAAACCACAGGGTCCCTCTGAAAACTTCCAAATGGATATCATGCAACTAAAATCTTGCAATTAGGTTTTAATTATCTTCTGGACATTTCCTATTCTTGGGACAGATTGAAGATGTTCCTTGATGGAGACCTATGGATTGTAAAGACAATTAATTAATTTTAAGTCCTCCCACCCCTGCTCTGAGATATGTCAATCTCTAATGACAAGGGTACCTAATTTACTGTGACTGTTATTAAAGAGCTTTGCAAAATCTGTGACTTACTCAGAAGCTACACTGTTTATATCTTACCTAAACTTTAAGAAATGTAGAAGGAACTGAACAAATGGAATTCTGAAACTCAAATGAAGAAAACTCTAAGATACCCTCAAATATCATTTTCTAAGGTATTGCATTTGGCTTATAACAATGATTCAACTCCTTTTGGGATCCATTAACTCTTTCCTGCAGTTAGTTACAGCATGCTTTTAATTTTATACTCCTAATTATTGCAAGATGACATGACCCCATATTTTGAGGGAGTCATGAAATAGACCTGGTCTTTCCCAATAGTCTCCCAAACAGCCATTGCTAGACCTAAAACCTGGATATCTAGTTTCAGGAAATGGCATAAAAAAATGGTCTTTGATTACCCATGGTATAGACTTCATCAGGTAGTTTAAACAATCAATTTGGAGTGAAATTCCAAAGGATTGATCCATGGGTTCATGTCTCATTTGAAAACATATAAATCAAAATCAAATCTCTTTACAGTTGTCCTGAACAGAAGCTACAAGCTGAGGATATTCAGGAACCTTGAGAAGGAGAAAGCTTCAATACAAGATCTCTGGATCAATATAAGACCATGTGATTAATAGCAACCACCCAGAATCCATGGAACAAGATCGCAGAACTTCAAGCCTTAATCAGTATTCTCTTTCTTTATTCTCCAACTTATGTCATTCCTTATTTTGTAGGTTGAAAGTTATCTTTAACTTTTTTCCAATAAGGACCCTATTCCTGATGTTGTTTTTTGCCTGTTTCTTCATTTTCTTCAGCGTATTACTCACAGTTATTTTAAAGTCGTTTCTCATTAACTCTAATAAAGTCATCTGTGGTTCTGTTTCTTTTCTCTGATTCTTTCTTATTTCTATTTCTTGGTGTGCCTCATTATTTTATTGAATTTTTGACATGAGTGTAAACTTTCAGAGGCTCAGATGCCCTCATTTGTCTTCTAGTCAGAGTTACACCTCTCCTCTCTTATAAAGAAGGAGGAGGAAAAGATTGTCTTAATTCAAAAAAGATTTGAGCTAATTCAAGGCTGGTTTTCAGTCTGGTAAGACTCCATTTCTGCTTCACACCCCTCCAGACATCACAAATAAGACATCACAAATAAGATATCACAAATAGCTCTCTAGACATTACAAAGATATTTAATAGGACAATGGGACTATACCAGACCCTTCCATGTTTTTAAGATGATTATGTTTGCTTTTTAGCCTCTTGCCCTGTCCAGTTCAAGAATTGGGGAAAACAAAGAAAGCAAACAAACAAACAAAACATACTTGAAAGGAAAAAACAAAAGAGAGTAGGAATCACTTCACTAAGCTTCCCTTCTCTCCTGATAGCTTTGGGAACTCAAACTCTAACAATTTGTTCTTGCCAGTCCCATGAGTCGCCAAAAGCAATGCTGGACTCTCTGTGTTTGACCACAGCCAAACTCCCTGTGTTCTTGACTTGTCACCTTGTATTAAGGATGAACAAAAGCCCCAAAGGGAAAGGTGGCTTAAATAAAGTCTCACTTCCTTGCCCAGATTTCAGCCCCTGAAATCCTGGTTTCCTTGGCTGTTCTCTGAAAACTTCAAGCCAAACTTTGCAAATTTGCCTCAAACTCTCCATTTTAGTTGGAAGAAGCTGAGACTTGCACTGTCCCACTTCCCATAAAAGAGTAGGTCTTTCCTAGAAAATTTTCTTTTAAGGCCTTATTTTATTTCAGCCCATAGTTCTAACAGTTGACAGAAAGATAGAAGAAGTCACTAGTTATTTGCACAGCAACACACATGTAAGTAAGAATTTAATAATAGAAAGCAGCTCTAAAATTATCATTAAACTAATGGTTGACAAATAAATTTTAAAATAATTTGTGCCGATTTTTATGCTAAATTATCTCTATTTATACAAGTGAGTCCATGTAAAATTAGTTAATATAAACCAATGGCCCAGTATAAATCCCCTTGTAATTTCTATTTATGGCTTTCCAAAATAATAGAGTTTATTCATTTAGTTAAAAAAATATTTTTTTCATATGGTTACCCCAAACGATCTGTCATTTTGAATGCTACTTGTTACTTTTCATCTTATCAGATGCATAAACAAGATAGTATTCTTTTAATTAAACTAAATATTTTCTTCTAAAAATTATTTAGTGGAGACTAAATGAGTACAAAATAAAATTAGAGCTATTTTAGTTGAAACACGGATGAAATGTCCAATCCAAGTCTCATGGTAAGCAGAGAATTCCTATGTGGCCCAACAAAGTAACAAAACCAATTGTGATGCAATGAGTTGGAGGTTTCCACTCACTCTCCACCATCCTGACACTGCTTGTACCTAAGGGAGTCTTGGAATCAAAATAATTTTATAAGAACTGGCCCTTGAGTGTAAGCTGCATTTTTCTAAGTTAGCAAAACCAGTAACCTATAAGTAAAGTTTCTCTAATAAGGCAGCCAAACCTTGTAAGAAGAAAGAAACACTATTTTTTTTTCAGCTTAAACAGTTCTTTTATCCAATACCATCAGGATTACAATAGGCCATTGAAACAAAAAGTGAGTTAAAGAGATAAATCAGAAAATAATAATAGATTGATTCAAAATTTTACTTGAACAATGGAAATGAAAATATACTCATTAACGAATCTGTTGACGAATAGTCAAATAGCCCCCTTTTTGAGTAGCAGTATCATCTTTCTAGGATAAACAATACCTATAATTCATTGTCTATGATTTTTAACTTCAGTTTCTTTAAAGTGGGAGAGACAATTTTAGTGCAGAATCCTTATAAATGTAAACATTTTTCTCAGGCTAATTGACATGAATTTGTACCTAATTTGACAGCCTTTTTTTCATCATGTGAATTTATCATGATTTTTTAAAAAGTACTGACATTTCCTAGAAAAAGTGACGTCTTTCCAAATTGAGTTTTATCTATTAATGCATTATTCTATAAAATTATTAATTATAATATAACATGCAATTTGCAAAAGCTAGTTCAAAAATCAAAACAAATGAAACTTGAGAAGCATTCGCTCTACTTGTGTGAGCAGAAGTACTAACTATCATGAAATGAAGCTCCGTTATATTCATTTCCCGTGTGTGCTATATACATCAATCAGTAATTTACTGTAATTCAACCTAATTCCAAAATGTTTCTCGCTATAACAAGATAAAGAATGGACCACCAGGTTGGGAGATGCAGCTTGTGAGGCAGTGGTGGGCCTCTGGACTGACTGGCTTTGAAAGGCTGTTGCACATGGGTGGTGTTTTAATTTGCTAGCTGCTGGAATGCAATATACCAGAAACGGAATGGCTTTTAACACGGGGAATTTAATGAGTTGCTAATTTACAGTTCTAAGGCCGAGAAAATGCCCCAGTTAAAACAAGTCTATAGAAATGTCCAATCAAAAGCATCCAGGGAAAGATACCTTGGTTCAGGAAGGCCGATGAAGTTCAGGGTTTGTCTCTCAAATGAGAAGGCACATGGCGAATACAGTCAGGGCTTCTCTCTCAGCTGGAAGGGCACGTGGTGAATACGGTGTCATTTGCTAGCGTCTTCTCCTGGCTTCCTGTTTCATGAAGCTCCCCGGGAGGCGTCTTCCTTCTTCATCTCCAAAGGTCACTGGCTGGTGGACTCTCTGCTTCGTAGTGTCACTCTCTCTGAATCTCTCATTCTCCAAAATGTTTCCTCTTTTATAGGACTTCAGAAACTAATCAAGACCCACTCAAATGGGTGGAGACATGTCATCACCTAATCCAGTTTAACAACCACTCTTGACTAAATCACATCAACCAGGGAGATGATCCCATCACAGTTTCAAACATACAGTATTGAATAGAGATTATTCTACCTTTATGAAATGGGACTTATATTAAAACATGGCTTTTCTTAGGGGGCATACTTCTTTTCAAACCAGCACATTCCACCCTCTGGCCCCTAAAAAAGATATGTTTTTTCCATATACAAAACATATTAATTTCATAACAATATCCAAAACCTTAAACCTTTCAGTATTAATACAATGAAGTACAAAATTAGAGACAGTATAAAATCTCATCAAATCGGTTACAGACATGGTCTGTCCTAAGGCAAAATTCTCTCTATTTGCTCTGGACCTTTGAAAACTCATAACAAGTTATTTGCTGCCAACATATAAAGGAGGAACATTCATAGGATACATATACACATTTCCATAGGGAGGAAGGAACACAGGGGTCACCGGACCCATACAGTTTGGAAAACCTGCAGGGCAAAGTCCATTAGATTTCAAAGTCTGAGAGTCATTTATCCTCAGGGCTTTAGAAAGTGGCAGTCCCACCCTTTCCAAATGCCTACGCCTGCCTCTTTCTGAATGCAACCTTGGGAGATATTGGAGAGACCACCCTTCTCTAGGCTCCACCCTCTCCAAGCATCGGGGCCACACCCGGGCTCCCTGCCATCTCTGGGGCACATGCTCAACCCCTCCATGTGGTGGCAGCCAGGCTCTCCCCAAACCCCAAGGAATGTGCTTCACCTTCTCCAAGGCCTGAGGTGGCATGACTCTTCCACTGCAACGAGGTGGAAGGCCCATTCTCTGCCTTTGGGGCAAATTCACCCTCTCCACGGGCTTGGGTGGGTCCTGTACCTCATCTCTGTCTAAAGCCTGGTCAAATGTTTCTCGCTATTAACAAGATAAAGAATGGACCACCGGGTTGAGAGATGCAGCTCGTGAGGCAGTGGTGGGCCACTGGACTGACTGGCTTTGAAAGGCTGTTGCACATGGGTGGAAAGAAGAAGGAGCAGAGACAAGCCTGCACTTTCACACGTGCAATATCTTTGAGAAAAGCTTAATTATTTACAAACTTAATTTGTGCTGTTCTAGGGAATGTTTGCTATAACTTGAATTTCTACTTCAATTTCTTCATTACAGAAATACCTCTCTAAACTTTGGGTTAGATTCCATGCCAATTAATTGATAGTATTTGTTTATGGTTATCATTAAAATATATCTATTTGCCCCAAACGAATAAAGGAAAAATGTAGCAAATGAACAGAAAACTGGAAAAAAAAACCTAATAAAAACTAGTAGCAAGTAATTACATTAAATTAAGATGGATTAAACATTGCCATTAAATGGCAGTCATTGTTCAAGTTAATACAAAAGTCAAGACCAACATATGCTGTTAATAAAGAATGCTAAAAGTATGTTAAAATATACACAGGAATGATAGAGACCACAAAACAAGAAATACCATAGGCAAAGAGGGGAATTTCAAATGGATAAGAGTGAATTAGCATGTTAACAGAGTTTTTAAAGTATATAAGGTAAAAGCTGACATAAGTGAAGCAAAAATTAAGCGAACTTACAATTTAGTGGGATATTTCAATTCCCTTCTCACAAAACTATATCAGAGTTTTTCTATATTCTTTTGAGATCAGTGAGGCTTGTGCATTCATCTTCCTCATGTCTTTGTTTGAATGCTAACTTCTCAGTGAGGCTTGCCCTAATCATTGAACTTAAAACAATTGCTTCCTTTGGCACTCTCCATTCTCCTTTTGTCCTGAATTTCACTCAGTCATGCCTATCATCTGAATCCTATGTATTTTATTTGTCTATTATTTGCTTCTGTGTACTGGGATGTAATTTTACCATTGAAAGAGGGGCTTTCAAGAGTTTTGTTTCCAATTGTATCCCCAATGCTTAGAACAGTGATTGTGTACATTCTTGAATGAGAAATGAAAATGTGATTACAAAATTTACTTCTAATCCAATGGAAAATCTAACTACCATCTACATACTTTGTGATAAAACAATACACAGATTTAAGGAATTTCTGGAATAAAATGCAAATGTTAAAGATTTGGAAGAGAAAATTTTGTTCTAGAGCAATCCTCTCGTTATACCATTGAAAGAACTGAGATCTGGAGAATATTACCTACAGGACAGAGGTAGTGGCAGAATATATCAGTATATGTATATCTTTTCTACTTCATTGAAGTAGAATTTGAGTTCATAGAATTTATCTGATTGTCTGACATAGAATTCTTTAAAAGTGAACTAATTGTCAATGTTTAAATATTAGCATATTTCTGATAAGGAATGCCTGTCTCTCTTGAGAAATTAGAATGTCTAGCAACATACGACCCATTTTCCATTTGGCAATAACTTCTCCTGCTTAGACCAGGCATGTGTTTTCAAGTTGGCTTCCCTTTTTTCATCATTTCTTACGGATTTTTGTGAACATCTGATTTTACAACTTGGATTCATACCCTTATGAATTATAATCTGAATATATAACAACATAATATTTTGTTTTACATATGTATACATCAAATTGCTCATTCTGGTAATTATGGAATATATTAACATGGTTGGAGAGCAAAGCAAACTAGTTTTATGAAAAGGAAATTTAAATGGCACTATGATTCAAAATCTCTGACACAATCATTTTACCATTTAAATATTCATATAGTTCTATCTAAATGTACTTTTCATGATTTGTACCTCAAAAAGTCACTTGGGGAAATAATAAAATAATACAATCATTGACAATTTATTACAAGTTACCTTAATAAAAATCATATTTTTAATTGTCTAGTGGAGACAGGTTTAATGATTAAATGGGAATCATGATTGAGAGATAGAAGTAATATTTGGGGTCTTTCATTTTATTTTTTTAATTTGAGATGTTATAAAGGAACCTAACGTCAGGTTAACTGCATGGGTAGTATTTGATAGCCAAAAACAAGCACAAGATTATTAAGAGCATTTCAGGAGAGTTCAGAAGGGTATTAGGAGGTGGAAGGCAAATGAGGAGTGGGAAGCTATTTAGGTTAAATTTTATCAAATTGGGTAGTGTTGCCTCTTCTCCTTGGTATAGTAATGCCAAACTACTGAATTCATCTTGCATGACACAAAGTCACATTCTTATTTCTGGTATTATAGGTAGAACAATAAAGAAAATGAGTTTTATATTTTCATGAGTATATAAGTATCTTATATCAGTCTTGTCCACTATTTAATTTTTGGTAACGCCAACAATATGGACAGTCTACACGATTTTTGATTCTAAAGTAGACTATTGTATGTACTACTTATGGAAAATAGAAACTAATGAGAAGCAAATCCTTAGCACATTTTTCTCTGTTTTAATGACATTGTAAATACTTTTCTCTGGTAGTTTTATTTTTCTTTATTGCTCAAACAGCCTCCTATGTGGCCAAATTCATTACTTGATGGCATGTTGGCAACTGAGCATGTAGGTGCTTACTAAAATAAATGTACCAGTGAGACATATGGGCTCAGCTTTCTTCCAGCTAATTTGATATTTTTTCCTTTAATGTCTACACAATATTTTGATTTTCCTAACAGCATGACTGGCACTGATAAATACCAATTTTGAAAGATTCTGGTTCCCATTCTAAATACTGCTTTTACTATCTGTCTTCCAGGATTTTTTTTCTGTTGCAGTATGAAGATACAATACGGCGTTCTTATTTACACCATTTCAGCTTACAGTCAGAAATATTTTTTCTCTTGTAATTCTCTCTGTATCATTCTTTTTCCAAGAGAAATCATTTACCTTAGGGCACGACAAACTATTCTATCATAGGAAACATTTCTGCTTCTTTCAGTTGCACTTAGTATGTATTGACATACTTGCATAGATCGTATCACTTGAGTAGAGAATTATACTTTTAGCTCTTTGAAATTTTGTTTGCACCAATGCAACATTATATCAAAAATATTGTTGCTTATACCATTTCTAAAACTTTAATGACTCGATTTTGAAAAAGGTCGATAGGTTCCAGATATGAAGAAAACTTATTCTTTTATTTCCAATTCACATGCTTAGTTTAAAAATGTGGCTGCTTGCTCTAAAACTGGACAAAGTTTATTATGTTCTATTTTTGGAGAGAATGCATTTTTGTATCATGCCCAAAATGCTAATTCCTCTGGACTATTGTGCATTAGCTTTTTTTTGTTGATCTGTTTTGCCCAATATTTTTTACAGTTTTTTTTCCTTGATGTTAGAAATTTGCATCAAATCAAATAATAGCTTGGGCTGGAAACACTAGGAACACATTTTTACACTGGGTACACCTATATGGCACTCCTGTATATGTTTGTGAACTAACAGTTTGAAGTGCAGGCTGTAAGGGCAGGGAAAGAGATAAACATGACATGCTACAAAAGGCCTTTTTTTTTTGCCTTTCTTCCCGCACATGATTCTTTAATTAGGACTCAGTTAATAATTGCACAAAGTACTCTCATATTATGTATATACTATTTTGGGGTTAGCTGTATGGTGGGAGACACATTTCATTCTTTTTCCATGTGACCGCCTCATTATTGCAGCACCATTTGTTGAATTTGGGGGGTGATGGGTGGGAGGGGAGAGCATGGGCTGGGAATCGAACCTAGGTCTCCTACATGGCAGGTGAGAATTTTACCATTGAACTACCCTTGCACCCCCTAAACTTTTGATTTAGTTGCGAAACTATCTTACTTGAAGATACAGGTAATTACAGAACAAATAGTTTAACTGAACCTGTTGAAATGTGCTGGATGAGATTAAAAAAAAAAAATACAGCAGTAATTGTGTACAACCTGTATCCTCTTTTCCTCATTTATTAATTTATCCATTTGTTCATTACACAAGTAGGTATTGAAAGTTAAGAAAGAATCAGACATCCTGGGTTCAAATTCTATGTTTGCCACTTACTCGCTGTTTAATCTTGGGGTAGTACCCCCTGCATGAGATGTCTGGTAAGATGAGAGAATATGAGAGGCTGAGGTCTCCCCAGCTCCATGCAACAATGAGGATGCGATAGGAAAATGATTGGGACTGCATTTCCAGGTTGCAAATGATCATGGAGGGTCTTCTCCTACTCTGAATAGAGAGGCCCTGGGTAAAAAAAAAAAAAAAAAAAAAAAAAATGGAGAAATTGAGATGGAGAGAACAGAGTGAATGTGCTTGGTCACTCCTCCACCAAACCCGCAGTGGCTTGGGAAGATTTTCCCTCCCGCTGTGTAGCTGGGAGTGCCCGGGCAAGTTTGGAAGATAACAAACGTGCTTGTCTTGTGCACAGAGTCCGCTTAGTCAAGGTAAAGTGCCTGCTCCCCACCCTTGTGGCGTGCTGCAGTAGGCACCTGTTTTTTGTTTTGTTTTGTTTTGTTTTGTTTTGGGGGGGTAAGCACTGGGGGAACCCTTCCCCAGGGAGGAGGGGTAGACATGGAGAGTGCCAGCCAGACATCCAGCCAGTGAAAGAGACCTTTTGGGTCCTGGTGCTGCTCTCCTTCCCCTACGGAGGTCTGAAGACCTCAGGTGTGTGTAGAAGAGGTGAGGCTGAGGCAGCTGGCCAAACTGAGTGAAGTGACTGGCCTCCAGACATTTCCAGACTGGCTGCGTGGGGATGAAGCGGAAATGCCAGGTCCTGCCGCCTGGCATCCCCCGGGGGAGGAGTCAGGAGACCACTAGATCCATCGGCCACACAGGAGAAGCTCCCTGGGGTGCGTGCTGCTTATTCTCCAGCCCCAGAATTGGAAGATTTCTGACGTGCGTTGGGGTTGGTGGCACCGGCTGGAGTCCCAGTAGATTTTTACTTGATTCAGCCGGCATCTGCGGTTGGGGTCAGGTGGCCCGAAGGAGGTGAAAGGGCTCAAGAGCTCCATCTGCTGGGAAGAAGAGGAAACTCCAGTCTGACAAATATCTGCCCAGCTTTCAAAAAAGCCCTAACTGGAATCCCAACCCTACCTTGCAAGTAAGGTCTTGGTCTCATGGGGAAAGACTGACAAAACAAATCCAAAAGGGAACCTTAAAAGCCAACAAGTAGATACAAAATCTTCGATGTAGGAATGAAATCAATCTGCAGAATAACCTTTATTAAGACGTTGAAATGCCCTATTCACAGCAGAAGATCATAAAGCATGTGAAAGACCAGGCGGATACGGCTCAGTCAAATGACCAAATTTAATCATCTGAATGAGCACAAAATTTGGAACAGCTGATTAATCCTGTTCAGAATGAGGTAAAAGATGTGAAGAAGACACTGGGGGAGCATAAAGAGGATCCAGATATGCCTCAGCCAAATGACCAAATTAAATCATTTGAGGGGATTCAGAATTTGGAACAACTAATTAAGGTTGTTCATAACAATATAAAGCATATAAAAAAAGACTCTAGAGGAGCATAAAGAAAAATTTGAAAGAATAATTAGAAAAGTATTGGCTATCATAGAGATGAACTATACTGTAGACCAAATTAAAAACATTAGAGACTCACAACAGAAAATTTCAAGAGACAGAAGAAAGAATAAGAAAATTAGAAGACATGAAAAAATGAACTTTAATGTTCAAAAGAACAAATGACAAAAGAGATGAAAAATGCAACTTGATTTCAGGGAAATGATAGACAACATGAAGTGTATAAATATAAGAATTATTGATATCCCAAAGGGAGAAGAGAAGAGTAAGGGACAGGAAGGCTAGTTGAAGATATAATGTGGGAAAACTTTCCAACCCTTATAAACTACATAAATATCCAAACTACACAAGCCCAATGAATCCAAATAGAATAAATGTGGTTAGGCTTACTCCAAGACATATACTTATCAAAATGTCAAATCTTGAAGAGAAGAAAAAAGTCATGAAAGCAGCAAAAGAAAAGAAATTTATTGCATAGAAGGGAAACAATATAAGACTGAGCTCAGACTACTCAACAGGCACCATGGAGGCAAGAAGGCAGTGGTATGATATATTTAAGATTTTCAATGAAAAAGACTTACAGCCAAGAATTTTTCATCTTGCCAAGTTGTCCTGAAAAATTGACAGAGAGGTGAAAATCTTCACAGATAATCAATGGCTGCAAGAATTGGCAGCAAGATACCTGCCCTACAAGAAATATTAAAGGGAGCTCTACTGACTGAAAAAAGACTAGAGAGGGAGGTCTGGAGGAGAGTATGGAATTGAAGAGTATTAGCAAGTACTAATTACTAATGCTAATAACTAGTATTAACTTAAAGGATAAAAAGTGAGAGAGGGAAAAGAATAAATAGATCTGACAAATAAAAACTTAAGGATAAGCTGCTATATTCAGAATTTAAGAATTAAATTCTTAAATATTTAGAATTTCAGAAACGCTGATATCTATATTTGTAGGATAAGATGCTAGAGCCAAGAACTACTTTTACAGTAATAGTTTTGAATGTTAATGGATTGAACTCAATAATTAATAGATGCAGATTGACAGAACGAATTAAATAATATGATCTAGCTATAAGTTACTCACAAGAAACTTTATTAGACCCAAGGATACAAACATTGAAAGTGAAAAGATGGAAATAGAAATTCTATGCAAGCTGTAACCAAAAGAAAGCACAGGTAGCTACAGTGATAATTGATCAAATAGATTTTAACTGTTATCATGAGATAAGATTTTCATGCCTTAATTGTAAAAACATTTGCATTTTTATAATTTCTGGAACCAAAATTTGAAAACATTCAGTAGCATAGTTCATTACTTAATATTTTGAGAATATATAGAGTTTTGATAGCTAATCAAATGATATTTAAGTTAGTGTTTAATGTTTAGAATTCAAGAAACTGATACAGATTTTTTCCTTGTTTGCACTAATTTTTTTTGTTGCATCAGCAGGCACCGGGAAATGAACCCGAGTCTCCAGCATGGCAAGTGAGAACTCTGCCTGCTGAGCCACTGTGGTCCGCCCTGTTTGCATTAATTTTAAATTGGTTTATGACAGTTACTATACAAACATAGGCCTTACTATGATTGTATTTTACTTAATATACCTATGGATAAGCTAAGTAAGATATACATTTTTGGTGGTTAAAATTTTCATATATTAATGTTAAGAACATTTGTATCTTCATATTTTTCTGAAATCAAAAACTTGAAAATGTTCCATAACATAGGTCATTACTATAGAAAAGTTTATATTTGTAATAACTTTCTATTTGATATTTTGAAAACATTCACAGTTTTGAAAGCTAATCAAATGGTATTTAAATTAGCATTTAATATTTAGAATTTAAGAAATTATGATATTTGTATTTGTAGATATAGAATAAGATGCTAGATCCAAGAAATTTGCTTTTACAGTAATAATTTTAAATCTTAATGGAATAAACTTACTAATTAAAAGGCACAGATTGACAGAATGGATTAAATAATATGATGTATGTATATGCTACTCACAAGAAACTTTCTTAGACACAAACAGACTGAAAGTGAAAGGATGGAAGTAGATGTTCAATGCAAGCTGATCAAAAGAAAGCGCAAGTAGCTATGGTAATATTATATAAAATGGATTTTAAATGTGGAGATTTCATAAGAGATAAGATTTTTATATGTTAATTATAAAAACATTTGTATCTGCACATTTTCCTGAAGGCAAAAACTTGAAAATGTTCAGTGATATAGTCCATTATTGTAGCAAAGTTGATATTTCTAATAACTTTCCACTTGGTATTTTGAGAATGTAAACAGTTTTGATAGCTAATCAAATGGTAGTTAAGTTAGTGTTTAATATTTAGAATTCAAGGAGCTCTGCTATCTGTATTTGTAGATTTGCTCCTTGTTTGCCCTAATTTTAAATTGGTTTATGAAAGTTACTGTACAAACACAGACTTTACCATTATCATATTTTATTTAAAATGCCAAAATAAAAACATAAACTTGAACTAGTTAAATTATTTTTCAGGGATAAGGTTTCTAATTATAAGACCTTTGTAAGAAATAGTTCATTTATGCAAAGATTCACTACTCAGTATATATTAGTTATTATTAGTAGTTGTATTACATTAGAGTCACTGTGGCTATAAAAATAAAAATGAAAAACTTTGGCTGACCAGTAGAATCCAGTAGAGATGCAAATTATGCAGATAAGGAGTAGAAATTGCAATTGCAATGTTAATAAATTGTGATGTTCCTCGAGAAGTGCAGATGATGTCAGGTATAGGTATAAATTATAAGTAGAAATATTTATAAACTAACACCAAGGAAAGTTGATAGATAAAAATCCTCACTTTAATGTGAGAGTCAGGAAAGATTTCATATAAGGCTTTAATATTAAACTTGTAGTACGAAGTCATTAAGTGAGAAAGAAGGGAAGCGTAATCCAGTAAAAAGAAATGGTACGTGCAAAGTCTCACAAATTGGAAATGTAGAATCAAGGACAGCTAATGAATAAATGTGATTGGAAAGAAAGTGGACTGAGATGGAGCAGGAAAGAAAAGAGGGTGAGTTTGGATCATAGAGGTTGCTGCAGGCTCTGCAAAAGATAGTTCGCTGAGTCCTTAAAATATTTTAAGCAGAACAATGGTATGGTTTAATCTGCTAGTTAGGAAATGATCATGGTTCTAAGGATGGATATGGGTGAAAAAATAAGAGAAAATTATATTGCTTGGGAGGGGTTTGAAATGGCCCGGGTTAGTCATACTGCTGACCTGTCCTAAACAAAGCAGTGAGAGAAAGGAATACACACATGTGTGGATGCGCACACACACACATATATACATGAAACAATCAACATGACACAAATATGGGTAGTGAGACACAGTGAACTGAGCTAAAAAGTGTCTGTGGTCTAACACTTTCAGGGAAGCGTTTTTATGAGTAAGTGGGCATCTGGTCGTTTGTGTGGGGTTGGGGGCTTAGGAGTGGGGTTTTGTTGGGGGGGTGTTTTTGACTGAGTCTCAATTGCTTAGTTGGTCATTTATATGCACACATAGATACATATGCATACATACACTGAGAGAATGATCAGTAAAGGAGGCTGGCTCAGAGAAAGATTCTGGGAATAATTATTTTAAAATGCTAACTGCAGCCATGAATATCAGAGAGGCACAGTGTGGCCAGCAAGGTGTAAGGAATCCACGGGAGAGACGTGCAGGAGAAACAAAGGGGAAAGGTCAAGAAAGCAATTGATAAAAGGTAGGTATGGAGAGAAATTCTGAAAATTGCCCCTTCTACTGGGAAATTAAAAAGTCAGTAGTGACATTGGAAGAATAGTTTCCCTGGCATTTTGCTGACAGAACCTAGATTGCCGTGGTAAACAGTAGAAAGCACTTCTATTGTTGAAGAATATTTAATGCCTCATGATATATTCACTTTTTCAAGCAGTGTGTGAAGTATAGTTCCATTTCTGTTAAAATATTTATTTATATATGCACATAGAAACACACAGTTACAGATAACTGTGATTATATTAACTATATAACTAGAAATATGTTAAGAATGGCTATTCTTGGAGTTATGGGTATTCATATTTTTATTCTTTCAGCTTTTCTTAGGTGTCCATTTTTCTTATAATGCGCTTGCACCATTATAAGAATTAGAAAACTTTATTTAAGAATTAGCTGTTAAGGAGGAAAAAGAATAGAGCTAAAGGGAAATCTGGAAGCAAGGCACTTTATAATTATTTTTATATGCTGAAGACAAGGAGTTAGGGGAGAGAGGAAGCTGAATAAGTAAGAAGAAAGGACCATCATCTCTTCTTAGAGAGAGGTAAAGCTCTAAGAAAGAGGGTGAGGACAAGAAACAGGACAGGATTGAGTATATGAAAAAAAAGATCAACCTTGGATAGGAAGACACTTTTTCCTTATAAATAAAAGGAGGGAATTTGAGATAGATGTGGGCTGAAGAGCCTCATGTTTAGGAATGAAGAAATCTATTTCTCCATACTGCTTTAAAAAATATAGAGAGAGACTCCTAAAATAAATGGTAGAAAAAATATCAAGGCACAGACTCTCATCTATATTAGATATTGGAAAAATTATTTTAAGTTGGCTTGTATCATTTATGTAAGGGCCAGGGAGAGAAAGTTAATGTGTCATTCTGGCTGGATATAAAACCATAAGTAAGGGGGTGCAAGGGTAGTTCAGTGATAGAATTCTTGCCTGCTATGCTGGAGACTTGGGTTCAATTCCCAGCCCATGCTCTCAATGCCCACCCCTAAAAAGAAAAAATCAACAAATGGTGCTGCAATAACGTGATTGTCACATGGAAAAAGAATGAAATGTGACCCCCACCATGCAGCATACAAAAAACAAAAATAAAAACATAGTAATAGTGGGGGCTATTAGTAAAAGTTATTTTTGTAAAAAGAAACATCTGTATGGGAGCCCACAATAAATTAAACCCCCAAGTATACTGGGGTTGTCTGATAGACCTTCAATTTACAATTTATTTTTTTAATTATTACATTAATTGAAAATATAAAATACATTTTTCATATGGTGTTTACTTACTCTACATACATAAACTTCACATACATAAATATGTCTGTTTGAGAGTCCCTCATTTATATCCATGTAGATCTATTCCCCTAATTGAAAAGTATAGCCTCTGTTTTATTAAAGTTTCACTTTTGACAGCTCTGAATAAAAATTCATGAGTTTAAGTATGAGGATCCTTTTCAAATTATGCATGAATTCTTTGCAGAACAGATTTTTTTTTCTGTACTAGCTTTTAGCTAAATAAGTTGTAAAACCAATAAGAATAAGAAACCTACAAAAATTATAAGAGAATTCATTTTGGACAAAATGAAGTAGAATGGAAATATAAAACTAATATCTAGAAATGGGATTTTAGAAAATGCATGAGATTTTTACATTGTTCTCATTTTTTTATTATATTAGGAAAAGTTCTTTGCTACTTTCATATTTTGAGGCAAAGTTTGTGGGTTATAATATTTTATAGAGAGTATAATGTTAAGCTTGCAAGTAAAGGAGCTAATTTTGCCAAACCATTTATGTTATTAGTTTCTAGAGGTAAGAACTGACCAAGTTTTTCTTCAGTTTTCCATCATATTAAGAAACTATTACGCATTACATTTGGTATACTGTTCAAAGGCACAGTTTATAATAAACAACAAACATTCTTATCTAGAGAAGGGGTAGAAAAGACAAGATGAATATTCATCAATAGTGTTAGATTAGTTTTAAACAAGTTGAGATTTCTGTCTTGGAAATTAAGAAAATAGTGTTTTGCAATAGTCCTTTGAACGGCAGGCAAGAGACCATGGATAATGTTTATATATTCTATTTCACTAAGGAATTTTGAATTAACTATTATTTCAGTTCTTTTCCTGAAAAGAGCATTTTTCCAAAGATTTATCACTTGAGATGAGCTAGTTACAAATTTTCAAATAGTTTGTGGTAATAACCTGGTCATTTACTCTTGCTTATATCAGAATCAAACTTTTAAAATAGAAAAAAATTGTATATAAATACTTTTATTTTATAGATTGCTTAATGAAATTGCATTTTATTAACACTACAGTGCTTTTTAAATTTTCTCTAATAGTAGTAAAGAACTGTGAAGTAGCAAACTCTCTTGGTCCAAATTTTCGACAATTCTACATACACTTTGAAAATCAAAAGCTTAATAGTAAGTGACATAACATAGCATGTATATTTCCTATGTATGAATACTATTAATGTCAATGTGTTTTAATTTGGTAAAGTACTTTGAAGGACACTTCTTAAAAAAATTTTTTTAACTAATATTTGTATTTCCTTTGCTGCTATTATTACTATTTGAATCTGTGCCTATTCTAATTGTTTGAGTTTATAAAATATATTGTGTGACAAATTTGCAGTTCAGGGTTTTAGTTACTAATTAAATTAAATCAAAGAGGTGTAGGCATTTCTTTTGGAAATTCACTTGGGGAATGAACACCAGAAAACTACATAGTTATATGTTGCAGTTATATTTTTTTATTGTGAACAGATTTCTGGGTTTGTTTATTCCTTTAGCGGGTTTTTATACTACAAGAAACAGTGAAATAGGAAAGTATTAATATCTCTGTGAATTTCTTAAAAAAAACAATTATAGTTTGCCTTGACAAATACAGGGAACACAAAATAAATATAACCTCAAGTATTTAGGTTGGCTGTCTGTCTTCAGAGTCCACAATCTTAAATATTATATTAGTATAATACAGTCAAAGAATAGCACTTTCGCCTCATATATCACACACTGTTTCTCATTATTATTGGGTAACGATGAAATATTTTCCTCTGTTTTTTCAGGATTGTGCTTATGCTGTTGTATTTGGTTTGTGTAGTCTTTTAGCAAATGCTTCTTTTCAGATATGGCCATATATCTTTGGCACCTCTATTTCTGTTCATCACATATTATTCAGTTGTATTTCAGAAATAGCGTATAAATTTGAAGTTGGGACAATACCTAATCATATATACATATTTCTATGGTATGCTATGCTACTGAATTCTATAATATTATATTATTTTACACATCAAGTTATATATGGCTAATTATATATGAATATATAATTTTATATATGTATGTGCATATACACTTTTTTTCCCTCGAATTACCACTAGTGTTTGCCAGCATTTCAAATTCTCTTAAGCTACCAAGATTCAGGTAAAACACCAGCAGCTAGTATTTATCTATAGCAAGTATGAAAATGTATGCTTCAGGATTTATGTCTTTATTTCTGTTCAGTGTTACAAAATGTAATTGTTCATTCATTTCACAATAAATGCTTAGCAGAGTCTGCAATGCTATGAAAAAAATGCCACATAAATTGTGAAAATCCTTTTTTTTTTTTTGTATAGCAAAACATTTTATTCTCTCACAGACTTCCAAATTAAATATTTACTAGGTTAAAAGTAAAAAGTCAATGGAATACACAAATAGAGTTGATTACCAGGTCCCGCTGAACTAAATTCTTCTTAGAGCTTGGACATTAAAGGAATGTGTAAGAGAATCAGCAATGTCTATGTTTTAAGAGGTAGGATATATGGGAGCAGCCCAGATAGAGCATGAGCACTGCCTTAAGAGAAAAGTCTGAGTGTGCAAGGGCTATCCCAGTAAGGACGCTAAGATTGGCAAATGGAATACAATACCAAGGAAATCTGCTGAGGAAAGGGGATAAGAGTAATGGACTAAGTAATAACAACAATCCAACAAATTTTGCTGAACAGCATGTCTGTGTCTTGTTGAGTCATTTAACAAGCCAGGACAACACTAACCAGGAGTCCTCGTAAGCGTGATAAATGACCCTTGAGAGACAGAGCCTGATAAAGGAATATAGTGTCGTGAAAAATTATTTTTGGCTGTAACTCAGAAGCATGGATCAATGATCACAGACTACATTTTGGAACTTACAATCAGAGAGTTAGTAAAATAGCCCTATTTGAATTTGTTTACATTGATCATTTTATTAAAATAATGGTTAATTTTACCTTTAGAAAGTGTTGTTACATTCGAGTGTGTTAATTACATAGAGGCTAAAATCTAATTTATGTATTGATCTAATTTTATACGTGTATACAGGTCAATGTATTTAAAAATACACCAAACTTCTTAACTCCACAAATACTTAAATTAGAATAAATGAATGATAAAGAAGAAAATGGCTTTACAGCTCATGTGGTCTAATTCCAATTCTAAAATTGGAGAAAATGAATAACCCGAAATATGAAGTAACCTGTTTCGAATTCTAATATATTGTCTTAGAGAGAACAGTCCTCTCTGTGACTAAACACTTTTGAATAGGTTGGCTGATGACTTTGTGAGTGTCCCCATCTAAATATTTTGTTTGTGTTAGTTAACAAGTAAATAATATTCTAGATGGATGATTCCCTTTAATGTCATTGTTATTTAGAGAACAAACATAAGCTTTCTTCACTGGAGAAAACAAAACATTAAAAATCAGCTAGGCTGTTATGTTAACTTTCTCTTCTGGTCTGGGATACTTGAAATAATAGCTTATGCTACATTTTGCTCTTATTTTACATATGGATCTACTCATCTACCACAGAATTGGGTCTGTGACCCAAGTATGCCCTTCTGGGGAAAGGGGAATGATGCTGGGAGAGACAAAATTTGTTTTTTCAGTAAGACTTCAAATTAGAAAGGATAATTTCTAAATGAGTCTGTCTACAGGCAGTTTCTGTATATGGAGAGAGATTTTTCTGAAAATAAATGAAGATAGAGATAAAGATAGTGGTAGAGAGAGCAAAAGAACAAGAGGACTTTTGATATTTTTGTAATTCCTCATCCAGAATGCCTGAATGCACTTTTATTTTGAACTAACTAGTTCATCAATTAACTCACAAAATACTTTGCCAACATCTCATATGTGACAGTATTAATCTAAGAAATTAACTCAAAATGTCCTCACATTCTAGAAGGAGAGACAGTATGCGCTATTCTGTACGATAACAGATAGAACCCTGGAGAAAACTAATGATGTGCTGTTAGTTGAGGGTGGGGTAGAATTTCAAAAGGATCATCAAAGAAGGCCTGACTGACCAGAGTGTTTCTTAAAATGGCATAAAGTTTATGATGGAGAAAGATATGTGGAGAGAAAAGGGATCAGTGGGTCTGCAGGAGAATGAGACAGAGAGGCAGGAATTTTATTTATTGTCTGTCACCCCTTAGAGGGATGTAAATTCCATGTTTGTTTGTTTTTTTGACATGGCAGGTTCTCAGAATCGAACCTGGGTCTCCACCATGGCAGGCGAGAATTCTGCCACAGAGCCGCTAGTGCACTGCCCTCCACGTGTGTTTTTATTTCTTAGTTCACCCTTATATTCCCAGTCACTAGAACTGCCCAGCGCAGATATCATGCTCAATATATTTTTACTGAGTGAATGAAGGCCTTATAAATGTTATGATTTATAATTTCCCCATTGCATTTTTTTGAGAGAAAAACTTCTTAGAGACTGTAAGTAGGAGGAATAGAGTATATTTGCCTTGGCTGACAGAAATTATCATTTCAATACATTCAAAATCTTAAAAGAAAATATACTTTGGAAATCTCAAAATGTCATAAAACATATTTAAAAGTCAGATTTATACATTTTTCTTGTTCTTTTTCTTTTAAGAAGTCATATGTATGACATGAGAACAAGATTTCAATGACAAAGTTCTGCTATTTATTTATAACCATAATAGTTTTGAATGGGACCATTGGAAGTTATAAATCTTTGGCAGAAATATGAAAAAAAAATGAGCAAGATTTCCAGTTCTTTCAGTTATACTGAGAGCTTTAATTCAACTCTGGCTTTATCAAGTACAGACCCCAAATTATTTTTAAAGTGGTAGAACATATCTAAATTTTTAAAACTTAAATTAGTTATTTTATATTTTTATTTTTGCAATAAAGTACAAATGGTTTGGCACTTCAAAATGCTGTATTTTTTCTTAGAAACAGAAATTAACTGTCCTCCCTCAACCACTAAATAAAATTGTATGGAAAGAATTGTCATTTATCGATTTTTCATACTTTAATTACCTTTTTTATTCAGAGAAAAGGACATATTTATTGAGTCTTAACAGTTTTCACATCCAAGTGATGGTCAGACAGTTCTATATGTTAGAAATGGGAATAGCCATGAATATATATTCTACCACCAGTAAGAAAATAATGCAACTAAACATTGAGCCAGGTGTAAAGACCATGCTTCAAACAAACAGGCTAGTTTAAGTAGGATTGGAGTAAACACCATGGAGAATATAAAAGCATAATATAGCAATGACCAAACAAAGGCACTAATCTAAAATATTACAATTACACAGAGCAATAAAAACAGAACCTACGCATTGAAAATGTAGAAGGCCAAGAAGGTGCAAGTTTTAGAAAATCAAGGCAGCTCATCATTTCACTAGGTACAATTACTTATAATTTATATGTTGAGTGTAATATAGCCCCTCTGCAGTAGAACTTTCACAGTCACATTTCGCAGCTGTTCTCCAGCCCACAGGCTAATTAATTTCTCTAGAGCCATTGTGGTTATGGGTCTTTAATGATTAGGTTCCCACTTCAAAATTTAGGGGCTGTAATTTCCTTAGGCAAGTGGGAAAGTATCTCCCGATGTCCATGTCCCTTTATTTAAGTCCTAGGAAATTCTGACTCAAAAAGATTTTGTTTCTCCTTTTAATGCTATAGTGTTGTGTCCTACTGAAGCATCTGCCACATGATACGCACCATGCTCTTCTATTATATTGTGTATTTTGCTCATTTGCCTATGAGGCCAAGTGTTGACAATAGGGAGAGTGTGGCCTCTAAAACCAGTGACTTGAATTGATAAGACCAAGTCTAAGGGAGGCTGTTGTTCTGATTGCATGGCTGAACGTAAAAGGTGGTATAAGTATTCTCAGGGTCTTTAATTCAGACAGCAATTGACCATTTCTTTAAAAAGCTTAATAAAAAATAAAAGAAAGAAAGCTGGGGAAGGCTTGCAGCTGAATTCTAGAAGTAACCAAAAGGTTTTTCTTTACCTTGAGTGAGTCTGTACTACTGGATTCTGGGTAACTGAAGGTGAGGCACCAATGGTAAAAGCCTAGAAGCAAGGCTCCAGGGAAGAGCAGAGAGCAAAAATTTCAAGTTTTGAGAAACGTTAAAAACCCAAGAAGCAGAGGATTAAGTATTTTATGGGTCTCAGAGTCTGGAAAATATTCTCTAGACTAATATGCAATAAACAGCTGTAAAAACAGACCTGTAATTAATGGACCCATAAATGATAATGGAGTCATTTAAATACTTTAAAATACTTTATAAATTTTCAGGCTTCTATAAACAATCTTCAACTACATCTTTTATGATTGATATTTTTTGTTAATGATTTTTGTAAAATATTACGTAATATAGACCTGTAAAAGCTTTTCATAGGATCCCGCCCCCCCCATTAGTGCATTGTACATATTTGTGCACATTTCTCCCTCTTCCCTATTGGTTTGTAGGCATCTTGAACTGAACAATTTTAACTTACTCATCTCTGTACCTAAGAATTTAGCTCTTGGCCTTACCTGCATCTGCCACTCAATTAAAGATGAATGAATTAACAACAAATAAACCTGTTAAGAGTAATTGCTAGGCAGGGAGGTGGCACAGACCGGCATTGAACATTTTTCCAGAAGTAGAATGGCTCAAACACACAGAGAATCCTTAACGAATGGTGTCTTTATTACCTATATTTTCCTGTATGTATTACCTGTCTACCTCTCACTTGATTTATTCTCAATTTTCTGGAGATAACATTGCAGTAACTTCCCAACAAAGAGTCCTTTTGAGGTTAAAAGTTGAGCCTTTGTATGTTTTAAAACATCATGATTTTTCCCTTGATTTGATTAATATATTCCCATAGAATTTAAAAGCATTTTATTCTATTATTGTTTTTAGACTCATTTCTTCATGAGTGATCTACTGCGATTCTTTTTGTGTTTCTTTTTATTTCATTATGAAAGCTTTTTAAGATCTGATTTTCATCTGGAATTCTCAAATTCCACAATGATGTGCCTTGACTTAATTTTATTCCTATTTTGAATCTCATTTATTTAATGGTGATGGGCATCTTCTAGGTCCTTTTGATTAAAAAACACTTGTATTCACATAGAGGCAATGTTTGGATTGTCTGTTTGTTTTAGTCTCTCACTTTATCTGACCAATATTATCCAATGGTGAGATTTCTTTTTGATAGCTGGTAAGATGCTCTGTGCGCAAGTGGGAGGCTGATCAATTGGTAGACACTGATGCATGATCTGGCAACGGCGGATTTATTAATCATTAAGGAAACCCAAATGACAGTATTTCGAGTTTTTTTTTCTCTAAGCCTATTCACTTTGCCAATGATAAATACTTGAATTATATATGGGAAAAAGCTAGGTTTGGGGAGAGAAGCATAGTCTCAGAAATCTGGTCAACCTAACTAAAGATTGCTGGTGATTCCTTTTTGAAGTCACCAAGGTTTTATATCTTGTTTCTGCTAGGATAGGCACTAATATTTTATCCATTCCTTTCTTTAAAAAAAAGGAATTTTCTCATCCATGATGTCATGTTATTCCTTTTTCTCTTTGCCTCTGTGAGTTTATAAATTTTTATGTTTTTTTCCCTCTATCATTTCAATAGGGTTGCATTAGGAAAAGAAGGTAAGCACAAGTGGTTTCATTATCCAGTAGGCAAAAAACAGTGAAATCAGGACTTAATTTTTTTAGATGACTATATAAGTCTTCTTGATTTATATGATTGACATATACAATTTGAACTAATGAAATTATTTGGCCCAGCATGTTATAGTATTCCTTTTGGGACAGATACATACATACATATAAAATAATTCATGGCAAAATCAGTTAGGAATGCTATCCAAAGAATGATGATTGATGGATCATTTTCAACCAAGAGAACTGGTGATCTGGAGTTTTCAATTCAGCTTCGTATTTGGTTCTGACCTTTTCAAATTTTATCAGTACATGAATAAAGATAAGCAGGCACACTAATCAAAATTCAGTGTAACCCAAAGCTTAGAATTAGCATTCATATGTCAACTGATTAGATCAGGTTACAAAAAGACATATTATAGGCCTCTCACCTTTCATCTTTCTTTTCTTGCAAGAGTGCCTACATGTCTTCTCACATATATATATGTGAATATATATATTCAATAAACTTTCTATCTGCCTAGTCTATGCTCTGCTGTGTCTTTAAACTCTTTCTCACAGGATGATCAAGAGCCTAGAGGAGGCAAGGCTACCTAACTCATTCTATGAAGCCAAAATCACCCTCATACCAAAGCCAGACAAGGATACTAAAAGAAAAGAAAATTACAGATCAATCTCTCTAATGCATATAGATGTCAAAATCCTCAACAAAATTCTTGCAAATTGAACCCAACAGCACATTAAAAGAATTATACACTATGACCAAGTAGAATTCATCCCAGGTATGCAAGGATGGTTCACCATAATAAAATCAATTAATATAGTACCCCATATCGACAAATTAAAGCATAAAAACCACACAATCATTTCAATTGATGCAGAAAAGGCATTTGACAAATTTCGACATCCTTTATTGTTGAAAAACCGTCAAAGGATAGGAGTAGAAGGGAACTTCTTCAATATGATAAAAGGAATATATGAAAAACGCACAGCTAATATCATCCTTAATGGGGAAAAACTGAAAACTTTCCTCCTAAGATCAGGAACAAGACAAGGATGTCCACTGTCACCATTGTTATTGGATATTGTGTTGGAAGTTGTAGCCAGAGCAATTAGACAAGAAAAAGAAGTACAAGGCATCAAAATTGGAAAAAAAGAAGTAAAACTCTGTTTGCAGATGATATGAAATTCACTGGGTGGTGTGATGGTGGCTCAGCAGGTAGAATTCTCACCTGCCATGCCAGAGACCAGGGTTCAATTCCTGGGGCTTGCCCATGTTAAAAAAAAATAAAAAAGGTACTAGAGCTAATAAATGAGGACAGAAAAGTGGCAGGTTACAAGATGAACACTCAAAAATCTATAGTGTTTTTATACACTAGTAATGAGTAATCTGAGGGAGAAATCAAGGAAAAACTTCCATTTACTATAACAACCAAAAGAATAAAATATTTAGGAATAAACTTAACTAAGAACTTGAAAGACCTATACAAAGAAAACTATGAGAAATTGCTAAAAGAAATCACAGAAGACCTAAATAAATGGAAGGGCATACTGTCTTCATGGACAGTCTCCACGGATTGGAAGACTAAATATAGTTAAGTTGTCAATTCTACCTAAACTGGTTTATAGGTTCAATGCAATATCAATTAAAATCCCAAAAACTTACTTTGCAGAATAGAAAAACCAATAACCAAATTCATCTGGAAGGTCAAGTTGCCCCAAATAGCTAAAAATATCCTGAGGAAAGAAAAAAATGAAATCAGAGGTCTCACACTACTTGACATTAAGGGGTATTACAAAACTACAGTGGTCAAAACAGCATGGTACTGGCATAGAGATAGATATGCTGACCAATGGAATCTAATTGTGTTGATATATAGACCCTCTCATCTATGGACAATTGATCTTTGATAAGGTAGTCAAGCCAATTCACCTGGGACAGAGCAGTTTCTTCAATAAATGGTGCTTGGAGAACTGAATAGCCACATGCAGAAGAATAAAAGAGGACCCATGTCTCACACCCTATACAAAGGTTAACTCAAAGATAGAAAACCTAAGCATTAGATCTAAGACCATAAAACTTTTAGAAGAAAATGTAGGGAAATAACTTATAAAACATGCAATAGGAGGCGGTTTCCTAGATCTTACACCCAAAGCACAAATATTGAAGAAAGAGATAGATAAATGGAAATTCCTCAAAATTAAACACTTTTGTGCATCAAAGAACTTTTTCAAGAAAGTAAAAAGACAGCCTACACAATGGGAGACAATATTTGGAAATGATATATCAGATAAGAGTCTAGTATCCAAAATATTTAAAGAGATTGTTCAACTTAACAAAAAGACAACCCAATTACAAAATGGGCAAAAGACATGAACAAAACTTCTCAGAAGAGGAAATACAAATGACTAAAAGGCACATGAAAAGATGTTCAACTTCCCTGGCTATTAGGGAAATGCAAATCATAACCACAATGAGGGTGGGCCATGGTGGCTCAGCAGACAGAGTTCTAGGCTGCCATGCTGGAAACCTGGGTTCATTTCCCGGTGCCTGCCCATGCAAAAAGAAAAAAAAAAAAAGAGATATCATCTTACACTTACCACAATGGCCACTATCAATTAAACAGAAAAACAACAAGTACTGGAGAGAATGTGAAGAAAGAAGCACACTTATCCACTGTCGGTGGGAATGTAAAATGGTACAATCGCTGTGGAAGGCAATTTGGTGGTTCCTCAGGAGGCTAAGTATAGAATTGCCATATGATCTGGCAATACCATTGCTGAGTATCTATTCAGAGGACATGAAGGCAAGGACACAGACATTTGCACACCAAAGTTTGTAGCTGCAATGTTTACAATTGCTAAGAGATGGAAACAGCCCAAATGTCCATCAGCAAATGAGTGACTAAACAAGCTGTGGTATATACATACGATGGAATATTGTGCAGCTGTAAGGCAGAATAAAGTCATGAAGCATGTAACAATGTGGATGGAACTTGAGGACATTGTGCTGAGTGAGATTAGCCAGAAACAAAAGGACAAGAACTGTGCGGTCTCACTGATAATGAACTAACAGTAAGAATGAACTTAGAGAATTTCACTTAAGAGCAGAGGTCATCAGGAGATAGAAATAGGGTAGATATTGGGTAATTGGAGATGAAGGGATACAGATTGTATAACAGGCCTGATTGTAAAAATTCATAAATGGATAGCACAATATTACCTGTTTGTAGTACAATAATGTAAGTACACTGAATTATGCTGAATGTGAGAAGGATAGAGGGAGAAGTGGGAACATATGAAACCAGAAGGCATGACAGATGAAAAAGACTGAAATGGTATAATCTAGGAATGCCTAGAGTGTACAATGATAGTGAATAAATGTACAAATTAAAAAATGTTTTTGTATGAGGAAGAACAAAGGAATATCAATATTGCAGGGTGTTGAAAATAGATGGTCATTCATATTTTAAAACTTCAACTTCTGTGTGAGACTAAAGCAAAAAAATGTTTATTTGGTACAAAATTTATATTTTGACTAGCGCATTTCCTAATATAACTTATATGGACAGGTTAGTTGAACACCATACATACATAGAACCTTGAATAGGGCATGAGATTTTGTAGGTTTATCCAGTGTGATGCCCTAATAAATCCCAGAATGGTTTGAACAGTGAATAAGGAAGTATTTGCAAAATCCCCTTGGGGGAATGGTAAGAAAGGGGGAAAATTCAACTTCCTAATTTGGAGAATTCCTAAAATTCTTGCAAGCAGTGGGGACAAATCAATAGGCTGAGTCCTCAACCTTGGGGCTTGTTCATCTGAAACTTATCTTCACACAGGATAGGCTAATCCTACTTAAAATTAGGCCTAAGAGTCACACCCACAGAACTTCTTTTGTTGCTCAGATGTGGCCTAACACTTTCTCAGCCAACATAGCAAGCAAACTCACTGTCTTCCCCCTCTGTACATGGAACATGACTCCCAGGGGTGTAAACCTCCCTGGCAATGTGGGACAGAAATCCTAGAATGAGCTGGGACTCAGCATCAAGAGATAGAGAAAAAATTCTCGACTGAAAAGGGGAAGAGAGAAATGAGACAAAATAAAATGTCAGTGGCTGAGAGATTTTAAACAGAATAGAGAGGTTATCCTGGCAGTTATTATTATGCATTATTTAGATATCCCTTTTTTAGTTTAAGGTATAACTGAGAGGCTAAAAGGAAGTGCCTGAAACTATACAGCTGTGTTCCAGTAGCCATATTTCTTGAAGATGATTGTATAAGGGATACAGGTTTTACAACGTGACTATGTGATTGTGAAAACCTTGTGTTTGATGCTGTTTTTTTAATCTACAGTATGGACAGAGAAGTAAAAAACATGGATTAAAAATAAATAAATAATAGGAGGAACAAATGTTAAAATAAATTGAGTAGATTGAAATACTAATATCAATCAAAGGGAGTGGTAAGAGGTATAGAAAACAAATAGGGGGAACAAAGGTTTAAATATATAGGGTAGATAAAAAAAAAAGAAAAGAAAGAAACTGGAAACTGAAATCCAGCAACATGTTTTGGTGAGCCAGCCAGGAGATACTTCTATTCAACCTTCTGGACTGGTGAGTACCAGAAAGGAGGCTTGGCCATGTGCTTTCACTTTTTCTTCTCACTTGCTATCATGTTATCCTCTCCTATGTCTTCATGCAATTCTGTGTCCTCTTGAAAATGTGGAATCATTTTCATTGTTCTCTCTAGGAATCTAGGGGCTCACATCTGACCACCCCAGGACATAAACTCAGTTCACCCTGAGCCATCAGCTCCCTCAGATGAGGCAGGAACTCTATCTCCATGCCATGTAGATCCAATGGAGCTCAGGGCAATGGGTGATACTGCCCTTTAGGTTTATGACTGGGAACTTCTCCCCATGTCAAGCAGAAATCCACTGATGCCAAATCAAGATCCCCTGTCTCGTCTCTCTCTCTCTCTCTCTCTCTCTCTCTCTCTCTCTCTCTCTCTCTCTCTCTTTCTCTCTCTCTTTCTTCTCAGTTCTCCAAAATTTCCCCACACTCTCTTTTCCTCCCCTCTGAGGACTCAAGCCCTACCTCCTGCTACATCTGTTCATCGTTTCACCTCTTCAACAGAGGTCATTTCCACTGCCTACAGAGAATCACTTCTCCTCCGTCTGGCTTTCAAATGCTTTCTGAGGCATTCCATCTTTTCTAATATATGGAATGCAGGGCTACGGATTCTTGTGCCAAACAAAGTGTTCTCTTTAACATTCTAGGAAGTCATCTCTGGTTTATGTCCATAGGTATTTGGTACTTTCCAATGAGCTCCTCTCCCCCTGGAAGCCAGATTTGAGATTTACAGGGTAAGTGAAAGCCTTGGCTGTATTTTTCTCTGGGTCTTTCCATTACTTTGCTACTATGTCTCAAGTTCCAGTATGTTCTGCTATTAGCTGTCTTGAAGGTGCCTCTCAGTGCAAGGAGAAAAGAAGGGTGGAGCCAAATGACCCACCAAAATGCACTACCATGAGGCGCTGCCCCTGGAAGGTAGAAGGGAAAGGCCTAAACAAGGAATGGTTAGGAAGAGTCGGTAAATCTAAACTATAAAAGCAAATCTCATATTGCCTTTTTCCTCTTGTCTTTCATCTTTCTTTTTTTGTGAGAGTGCATGCATGTCTTTTCACATGTGTTTTCAGGAAGTTTTCTCTCTGCTTACTCTAAGAAAAGACATATTATAAATTAGAGTAGTTGTCTCAAACCAGAAATATGAAATTTAATGAGTTTAGGTATTTCTTAATTTGAGTTGAATAATTGCCGAGAGAAAGCACTAAAGAGCCATAGATTGAAAACAGCTCATGTGAACTTCCCTGAGGATTTTAATTAGGTTCCCTATAGAAAAGAAAAGAAAAGTAAAAGATTGTTTCCATTCCACAATAATGATACAAGCAAATTTCTGGTTTCTACATTATGAAGTAACTGATGCCAGACTTGCCATTCCAGAGGAATTACAATAAAGCTAGGTAAAACATAAATAATTGTTTTCAAAACTCAGACAATAGACAGGTCCAGAATATGATTTTGAAAGAAGAGAAAGATAAAAAGTTACGTTTCACAATTGACCTGGTTTTCTGTTTGGGACATGGTACAGGAAGGTAGAGACAAGACAGAGTACAATAGTCCTATTGATCTGAATTGGGAAAGATCAGAATTCAAGGCTACTAAAACATCTGGAATTTGTGAACTGATATGGGGTAGAAAGGAAGTATGCTGAGCAGATTAGCTGTGGGCCCATTGTTAAGAGCTTGACTATGTATGTATGGTGAAATTCCACACTATCTGGAAAGTGTTCTGGGACTTATAACTGATCAGATACAGCAGACTAAAAATCAAATCAAAAATAGATAAACCACAATGAAGAATAAGACTGTCATTATAGGACAGAGTGAATCCACTAAAGATTAGCTGCCAACCTGAAAAAAATCAGAATCCTTTAAGGAAGGCAATGTAATCTGGACTCTTTAAAATGTATAATCCCTAGTGACCACCACACAATAATAAATTCCTAGAAATGTGAAGAAGTAGATAATATGACTCATAATAATAATAAAAATGAAAGAAGCCAAAATAAGAATCAAGAGGACCTAGGTGTTGGGACAATCAGGCCATATACAGTGATTATAAATATGTTGAAGGTTTTAACAGACAAGATGGGAAGATTGATTTGACAGGTGGAAAATTTTAATCTCGGCAAAGAAATTGAAATTATAAAAATATAACCAAATATAAAATCTAAAATTATAATATAAAAAATTGATATTTTATTAAGATAGACCTATAGCATTTGGGGAAGAAAGAATTAATGAATAAATTAAAGATGGATTAACAGAAATTTCCATATGTGAAGAACAAAGAGAAAAATTAAAAATTAAAAAAAAAGAGGAGAAAAGCCACAGTGACATGTGGAACAATATAAAGCAGCCAAACATATATGTAATTGGGTCCTCAAAAGGAGAAAAAGGAGCGTAAGGTACATAAAATATTTCTGAAAAAAAAATGCTGAAAACTTCCCAGATGTGAAAAACACCAGTTTATCTATCTGAGAAGCTTATTATACACCAAGAAGAGTACATTTAAAACAAAGAAATCCTAGATATAGCATAGTAAAATCACTAAAGAAAAAAGTTGAGGTCAAATGATTAAATGCAGGCAGACATAAAGAAACATGATGCCCAAGGTGTGTCACCCATTTACATGTACCAGTGGGACCTTCCTTCAAGGAAACCTCCTGCAGGAGCCTCCAGCTACCGCACATTCAGATCTACACTGGCATTGATTGCATGGCCATGCTCGCCTTGAGCTTATCCTTCCTGATGCAAGGGATTGCAGGCTGAGATACTCGTGCTTGATACAGGACTCCTCTGATAGGCAATAGTTTCTCAGGGACTGCTTACCAGTCCAGCCTGCATTTTCTCAGATATCTGCTAGGGTTTAAGGCCCTTTTTACTCCATTCTTCCTTCTCTCTCTCCTTTCAGACCTGTACTGTCATGTGTAGGCTGTCCCCACCCACATTTCCTCTCTTCCCTTTATCCTTCTTAGACATTTCCCCCAATGAATCTCTTAAATGTTTATTTTCTCTTGGAACCTACTTTTCTGGTACCTAAACTGACACAAGGAGCAAGCTGAATACTTATCAGAAAAAAAAAAAGAAAGCAAAAGGAAATTTAATGATATCTCTGAAGTCCTAAAAGCTAACAAAATAATTAGCACAAAATACAAAAGGTTTGTAATCAGCAGAATTACAAAAGAAGAAATTTCTAACTATCATCCCTTAGGCAGAAGAAAATGACATTAAGTGGAAGCTCAGATGTACATGAAAGAAGATAAATAATAAATACAGGAACAAATACTAAGAATACCATTTTATCTAAACTTCTTTAAAAGAGAATACAATCTAAAAGGAAAGTATGAACAAAAGAGAAATTTGTGAAGTAGAAAACATATTAAATATAGAGAATATTGAAAGTTTTTTGAGTTGATTACTACCATTGTTAAACCCCTGGCAAGTGTGATCAAGAAAAGAGAGAGGAAATGAATGACCAATAACAGGAATGAAGTGGATATTAATACTGATTTCAGGCATATAAAAGACTAATAAGAGAATATTATTGATTAACCCATACTGAAACATTTCAAAACTCAGATGAATAGGAAAGTTACACAGACCCTACATTTATTGAAGAAATTGAATTGATAACCAAAAAGTTATGACCCTTATTGTTTCACTGATACATTACATCACATGGTAATCATGAACATAGGCATAGAAATACTTAATTCAATTTTAGTAAATTCAATCTAATAATATGTGGAAAAGAAGATAACAGATGATAGAGAGACGGGTGAAGTTTATTCAAGTAGTACAGTGTTGACTGAACATTTGAAAATTAATCACTGCAATTCATCATTTCAACAGGTAAAGGAAATTATCTCAAGAAATGCAGAAAAATATATGACCAATCCTAATATATTGACCAATATATATGACCAAAATATATGACCAATCCTAAAAATATATGACCAATCCATGAGTAAAAACTCTCAATAAACTAAGAAGTGAAGAGATTTTCTTTAATGTTATAATGAGTATCTATAAAAACTCTTTCCTTCCATCATACATTAGATAACATCATACATGAAAGGTGAAATATTGAACTTATATTCTTAAGATTGAGGACAGGACAAGATGTCCACTCTGTGCTTCCATTCAACATTGCACTCACAGCCCTGGTAGGTGCAAAAAGGCAATCATCAAGGAATACAAGGCAAAACAACTCTAAATGAAAGGAAAAACATATTTATTTACAGAAGGTATAAATGCTTATGTAGAATATACAAATGAATCTTAAAAAGCTAGTTCTAGTTTACTAGCAGCTGGAATGTGATATACCAGAATGAAATGTTTTTTTTTTTCCTTTGTATGCTGTATGGTGGAGGTCACATTTCATTCTTTTTCTATGTGAGTATCCCTTTATTGCAGCACCATTTGTTGAGTTTTTGTTTGTTTGCTTTTTGTGGTTGTTTCTTTGTTTGTTTGGGGAAGTGCATGGGCTGGGAATTGAACGTGTGTCTCCCACAAGGCAGGCGAGAATTCTACCACTGAACTACCCTTGCATCCCTCAGAATGGCTTTTAAAAGGGAATTTATTAAGTTGCAAGTTTACAGTTCTAAGGCCATGACAATGTCCCAATTAAAGCAAGTCTATAGAAATGTCCGATAGAAGGTACCAACAAGAGGTTACCTTCACTCAAGAAAGGCCGATGAAGTTCAGGTTTCTCTCTCAACTGGAAAGTCACATGACAATGTCTGTAGCTTTCTCTCCAGCCTTCTTATTTGATGAAGCTGTCCCAGTGGCATTTTCTTTCATGTCCAAAGGTCTCTGGCTGCCTGGGTTCTGCTTATTCTCATGGCGCTCTCATGGCTCTGTTACTCTCTCAAAAATGTTTCCTCTTTTAAAGGATTCCAGTAAACTAATTAAGACCTACTGAAATGGGTGGAGTCACATCTCCATCCAATCAAAAAGTTAATACCCACAATTTGATATGTCACATGTCCATGGGTATAATTTAATCAAAAGATTCCAAACACATTATTGAATAGGGATTAAAAGAAATTGTTGCTCCCAGAAGAATGGATCAGGGTTAAAACCTGGCTTTTCTATGGTGCATAATCCTTTCAAACCAGCACAGCTACTATCGTGACTATACTATAATGTATACAACACTGTAGCATACATGGTTATTATACAAAAAATCAGTTATATTTTGATATGATGGAAGTAAACAACTAAAATTAAATTTTAAAATACCATTTACAATCACAACAAAACATAAAAAAAATTAGGGCTTAATTTAACTAACTTGGAGAAGATCTCATTTCTGAAAGCTGTATTTCACTGAAGAGAGAAAATAAGGAACATGACATAAACAGAAAGATATATTACAGTCACAGTTTGGAAGGCACAATTTTCTTAAGAGATTAACTCTTCCCAAATTGTTCTATAATTTCAATGCAATTCCAATAAAAATTATGAGCTATTTCTTGAAATAGAAGTTGAAAAAGTTTGATTTTAAAACTCATGGGACCTGTGATAACAAACACTATCTTGAAAATGAAGAACTAAGATTAAAGACTACACTTTCAAGGGTCAATATCAAATCTCAGTAATCAACACTAAATGGTATTTCTTTAGGATAGAAAGATGGTTTAATAAAAGAAAATTTGACCCACCAAATCAGTCAATTTTCTACAAAGGTTACAAAGCACCACCAGGGTAAATCTTTTCATCAAGTAAGCAGGAAAAGCTGAATAAGTATATGGAAATATATGCTCTTCAACTGCTTTCCCCATACCTAAGCAAAGATTAATTTGGATGAAACAGGGATAAGTATAAAAGCTAAAGCAGTAAATCTTCTGGAAGAAAATGTAGGGAAAAAAATTCTGTTTGCCAAGAGTTTCCCAGAGAGAACCCATAAAATACTTTCTATTAAACTTGGTCTTCACAAAAAGAAAACGCCTTATGATCTAGGATACTGTTAGCAAATGGGAATATAAGTCACAGACTGGAGGAAAATATAATACCTTTATCTAACAAATAACTTGCATCCAAACTACATTAAACTCCAAAAAAAAATCAATAAAAAGACTGACAACTCATTAGAACTTGACAAAAGACTTGAACATTTATTTCAATGAAAACAGAATAAAAATTACCTATAAATATTGCAAAAAATTGCTCAATATCACTAGTTACCAGGAAATGTAAATTAAAATAACAGAGCTACCTGTTCAAATTCATTTGAATGGCCAAATTATAAAGACCTACAATACACATATTGGTAGGGGAAGTATGAAATGATACAGCCTAATTGAAAATATGTATGGCAGTTTCTTATATGATTAAACCTACACCTACACCATGACCCAGGATTTCCATTCCTAGCAGTCATCTGAGAATAAATGAAATCTTAAATTGCAAAAACTCATAATAGCTTCTCTATTCATGAAGGTCCCAAACTGAAAATAATCTAAATGTCTGTCAGAAGGAGAGTAGTTTAATTATGACATATTTATATAATACAATAATACTCAGCAATAAAAAAGAATAAATTATTGATAGCACACATAAGAATCTCACTGTTTAATGGTATTTGCTAAGGAGAGTTAGCCTTTCCATGTAAAGACTAGCATAGGAGTACAGACTATTGTGGATTAGATAGCACAATATTTCAAATGATAAAAGCATGGGAATAGTAATGAAATGATATGACTTAAAGTGGAAGTCAGTTCTAGAAGACACTAAGTAGAATCAGGTATAAAAAAAATTCTAAATGCCGAGAATATCTCATTTCCTGTGATAATTAATTTTATGCACAATTTGATTAGGTTACAGTGTCCAGTTGGTTGATCAGACCCTGGCCTAGTTGTTTTTCTGGCAGTATATTACAGATTACATCAGCATCTACAATGAGTGACTTTACCTAAAGGAAATTCTGCTCCATGATGTGGGCGGTCCTCATCCAATCATCGAGAACAGAGGGTTCCAAAGATCAGAAGAATTTCTGCTTCAAGACTTAAACATCAGCTCTTACCAGGATTTTCATCCTGCCACCTTCCCCTAAGGAATTCAGAATCAAGACTCCAACATCACCCTTAGTGGTGTTTCTAGACTGCGACCTTCCCTATGGAACTGGGACTTGCCAGCCTGCATCACTGGTGAGCCAATTCCTTATAATACATCTCTTTACATATGTTTATGCATACATACAAATCTCTTGTTGGTTTTGTTTTTCTGGGGAACTCATTTAGATTTTATTCAATGTTTTTCTTCATTTGAGTGATCAATCAACTTAAATTTTGTAAATTCTGTACGTGACTGCATAGGTATCCAGGAGCAAGGGACAGGGTTTGTATGTGAAGCTAATATCCCATTGCCCAACACATAATAAATATTTATTGATTTGAATTAAAAAGATGTCTTTTTTATTCCAAGGTATCTTTGGTTAGAAAAACAAAATTAGGAAGGAATAATGTTCTTGTGCGAGAGTTGAATTTTTGGATGAAATATGATAATGCTTTGAAGAAAACTATATTGAAACTCATTTTCTGAAGAAAATATAATTACAGTTGAAAGTATTTGTAGACAGCATATAATCCAATTCTGATAAATATACTAAAGGAATGAGAAAAGTCACATCAAATTTATATCACAATGAGTAAAAAAGAGTTTGGCATATACATCATCAAAAAACTCCCAAGAATTTTAAGTATTTTCACAGCATAATCCCATAAAATCAATCACTTAAACACTGAATAAAGATGCCTCATAATTTATCTTAATAATTAAGATGAGTTTATCAAATAATATTTTATTGGATGTGACACCAGTAAATCTCAGGACTAATATTAAAAGATATCAATATATTTCAAAAATAAAGAAAACTCTGCTGAATGCCAAATATCTCTCCCTATAATTCCTCAGGTCTTTGTATTATGATGAGGGCCCCTGGCTCTGAGATACCTGTATATAAATTCATCATACATAAATAAAAAGTGTACAACTAAACTATTGTATTTCTTGCTTTTGGAAAGCATTCTGGAAACATTCATAAGTATTTTATGATCATAAGACATTTTAATGTCAGATAAATAGAACAAAATCATTAACCCTTGCTGGAAGATAAACTGAAATTGTAATATCTTCAGCAGAACAAATAAATGATATAAATATGTATATATATATATATATCAATCATAAAATTAAAATTGTTTACTAAAACATAAAAATATGTTTACTACGTATTGATATGGAAGGTTACCTGGCAAAATTCTTGACCAATTTATTAAGCATAACATGGGAGGACTAAGAAAAGAAAGAGAAAACTGCTAGGAGTTCATTTGGTCTTCTAAGGAAGTTTTGCTAAGCTGTTGTTGTTTTTTTTAATCCACATTTACATTGTTGCTTGGAGTGGGGAGTAGAGCTGTTGTAAATATAGTTATTTCAAAACATTGGTGTACACATTTGACAGACTCCTGAATAAACTTTAAGACAACTTTCCAGATTGCCAAATTAAAAAAAGGACAGAAGGAAAGAAAGAAGGGAGGGAGAGAGGGAGGGAGGAAAGGGGAAGGAATGGAGGATGGGAGGGAGGACGAGAGGAAGGGAAGAAGGAAGAGGAAAGGAGAGGAAAAGAAAGGAAAGAATTGGCTGAATCTTGTAGGGAGGCAAATTCTGGCTTGAGAGAACGTAGGTATTTTAACACCTTGAGACATCATTGAAAATATCTTCATCACAAAACTGTGCGGCTGAATCACAGCTGCTAAATTAAATTCAATTTCTAGAGAGAAGTTGGACATACTATTTTTTGAAGTTTGCCTTGCTCAGAAGACCTGTTTCAAAATGAAACAGAGTGCATATGACGTACATATTTTTGGTGATTATGAATCTAAATGTCATGGTTGTTAGTACTGAGGAAGCTTAGAAAATGTCTTTCTAAAATAATAAAATGAAGTAAATAAAGAGGAAAAACTGATTGGTGTCTTTGTTTTCACCCTGAAAAACTCCATTCTTTAAAAATGTTAATTATTCACTGCCTCCTATTGTGTTTGTGATTCAAAATTACAAGTGATACCTGAATTCTATCATGAGTCCTATTGCGGCTGGCTTCTTGTTATTAGCAACTGGAAGCTTGTAGCATGTTTCCAATGACCTGATTTTTCACCTGAAAAGATAGAATGCTTTTTTTTTTACTTCATTGAATAGAGGACTACATATGGTAGTGCGGGTTAAGTGCTTAGCAATATGCCTTCTTCATAAGAAGGTCTCAATAACATTAGCAAATATTACCATAATTATTAAATTGCATAATTACCCTTCATACCTTGATATGTTTAGATTATAATTTGAAGGGAAGAATACTTTTTGTGCATGCTTTCCTGACCACACTAATATTTGCAGTTAAGAGACAGAAGGATTGAGAGTGAACAAAGAGTGCAAAGATACTCCAACCTGGCATCTGTTTTCTATCATAGGAATAGAGAAAATAAAGACTGAAAAATCAATCACGTGGGGAGTATATATCTATGCTAAACTGAGCAGATATATAAGAACAAAATACAATTCAATATTTTACATATACAATAAAATTATATGCTTTTCTAAGTGGCATAATGGAGAACTCACCCTGGACTTACACTTAACTCATAAAAATATAATTTATGTCTTCTGACGCATTTTGCAGTCAGTCCCAGACTTTATTCCCTGTTTATTCTAATTATTCCAGCTTCATAATACTTTTATTTGTTCTTCTTGATGATACTGCTACCTGCCAGATCATCATTATTATGGGTTTTCAAAGCATTTTTCATATTTCTCATAGCTTTTTGAGAAAGGTGAGTGAATCATATTGGAGGTGAATGAAATAAAAATATTGTAGCATTAAATAAAAATGAGGTTTCACAGCTACAACTTTGAATTCTAGATGACTTTTTAAAATCCCAATTTGGATTGCTGTTTTGGTCATTTTCTATGCATTACTGTGTCCCCAAGACACTGAGATATACTTTGGTTTTCCTCTTTAATCGCTTGTGTAAGATTTGATAATCTGCACTGGGTTCAAATTCCATTCAGCTCGTACAGTAATATACTATTAATTCCCATTAATTTCTTTTCTTTCTTTTTTTTTCCCTGCATGGGCAGGCATCAGGAATCGAACCCAGGTCTCCAGCATGGCAGGCGAGAACTTTGCCTGCTAAACCACTGAAGAAGATGCTAATAAAAATTCCATTAAAATTTCTGTTGCATGGAACAACTTTCATCGTGTGTCCTGAGCTATAAATATTGTAATATGACTGAAGAGATCTGGGTCGATGTCTACCAGCTGCCTACTAGCAAGGTTCCTGAACAGGTCACTTTGCTCACTGTGAATTTCAGTTACCTTATCTGCAAATATGGACTCAATTACAGTTAGACAAGCAGTAATATAATATATATGGGAGCACACAGCAAAAAATAAATTATCTATAGTCTTAGATAACTCTGTCTTCCAAATCAGGGTTCCAAGAGCAGAGATGATATAAATAAACACCCAACTAATTAATCTTACTTCCATTAATGCATTTCCTACCTTAGACTTGTCAATCCATCAACTGTCCCCACCATACCACTGAACTTGCTCTCACTAACATTGCTTAGGCCTCATATTTGCTGGTTTCTGTTTTCATTTTAGACCTCTATCACTGTTGCCACCTTTATCCTTTGGAAATGATCTCCTTGCTGGTTTTCCTATTGTTCTTTCTTGGTTCTCTTTCCATAACTTGGGTCATTCTTTATCTGTTTACATTTCTGGATATCCTTCTTCTCACTCCCTAAATGCAGAAGTTTTCAAGTGCTTACCCTCAGCACTCCTACAATCTCAACAGGATGTTTTTCAGTCATCGCATGTGTGGTTGCAGTAGGGTATTCACCCAGCTCCTTAGACATCCTCACAACTTTGAAAACTGCTTTTCCCTACTCTCCTACCATCAAAAAGTGCCCTTGTTCACTCCTCTTTGGTCAGAGCAAATTAGACCAAAATGTCTACTCATCCAAGATAGACTGGTATGATTTCCTTCTGTCTCTCTCTTAAAAAAAAAAATCAGAATTAAGACTGAGAGGTAGTCCGTCGATTTTTGCATCTTCCCAGAACAGTAACAGGGAAATTCAGTTAATGATGGTTTAATAAATCCTGACTAGGGAATGGAGAGGCAGAGAAAGCTGGTATGCAGAGATAGAGCTAGAGATAGTAGATGCCTAGAAACAATGAAGATGAAGGATAGAAATAGAGAGTACTTTTTTAGGTTTCTAATATTTCTTCAAGTCCTAATTCCCTTACTTACATTTTGTGATAAACCTCTTGTTCTTACAATATGTTTGGTTTGTTGCTATTAATTGCAACTTGGCAAATCTTAACTAAAATGCTGTTGTGTCCAACTCTCTTAATGGATGTGCATTGAGGTCAGAACCTACACCAATGACTTGTGTTATTGGTTATTTCAAATGGAAATGTAAACAAATTTTACTTAAAATGTCTATTGGATTTTCCTGATTTCTCCCCCTACTTCATTCTCTCTATAACCACCACTCTCCCTCATGAAGATAAAAGTTGTATCCAATATTCTATATTTTTCACTTGAGAAAAAAGCATTTCTCCAAACTAGAAATATCAGTCTTATTTTTTACTCCTTTCTCTCTCCTCTTGTACCAAATTAATATCTGTCCTATCGATTTTGAATTAAAACTGTCTGGAGTTCCATTTCTATTTTCAATCTCACATTTATTTTCTTATGGAAAATACTGGTCATTTTTAACTTAAATTATTGCAACAGTCTCAAAACTGGGCTACCTGCCACCAATCCTCCCTCACCTCACTGCATCCTTAAAATTCTTCCAGTTACCTAACACCTACCAATTATCACTTACTATGTAGATGTCCTTGACCTACATACATTACATACATTATCTGTTGTAATCCTCCTAAAATCCTGAGATATATACTATCAACATTTTAGAGATAGGAAACTGAAGCCAAGGCAATATAAGCCAGTTGGCTGAGGTTTTATATCTAGTAGTGCCAGAGCCAAAATTCAAGTTGACTCCAATGTCTGTGGGTTTACACACCAAAACAAGATGTCTTTCAGAAGTATAATTCTTTAAAATCCTTCAAGTTATTGCCATTGTTAAAAAAGTAAGCAAACAGCTTTCTTGACTGCTCATTGTCAGCAATGTCAAAATTAAATTTCTTAACTTTGAACAACATCCCTCCCAGGGTGGCTTATTTAATATGTATTTGGAGGCACATTTTCTGTAACTTCCTCCAAAGCAAAATTGTTTTCATATATATTCTACAACTTTTCAAAATGTCGTACTATTTTCTCTCCATGAAATTCTATTTTCTCATTCCGTCTTTATCCTTTAAGACCTTGTTCAGACCTTGTTTCCTCTGTGAAGTTAATGACTGGTTTCCCCGGACAGAGTAAGTTGCTCTATTTTCTTGGTACTACCATATGTGTTCACAAGCATAGCAACTGGTATAATAATGATGTGGCATGACTTTATACTTAAAACACAAATCTGTACATGAAATGAATATTGTTAAACAAATTACTTGTACCAGCTGCCCTTGATGAAAGTGGTTCCCTGAGGATTGCTCCTAAATTGCTTCCAATAATTATTCAACAATTATTTATTGTATGCCATGTATGGGACAAGACCTGTTTCATGATGACATTACTCATTATATGTGTACATTTTTCCACAAAGATAGATAGCAAGAGAAGTTGTAGAAAATTGCCATTTAGTTCACTTTCTGGTGTTTTTCAATAAGGATGTTTTTAATGATAATGTCAGTTAATTCCTCTTTATGAGAACTGAAACAATGAAAGGTTTGCTACTCTCAGAAAGCACTGTGGATCCTTGAGAAATAGGCTCATAAGATAACATCATTGTCTTACACTTTGAAAGAGTAACTGAAAATATCTGATGAAGTTTTGTGACATAGCACTAGCTAGGTATAAGGTCCTTGGGCACTCTTTTGGGGTACTTAATCTATCCCTGGTTTTATTTTAATAGTGTTACCTCCAGTTTTCTTTCAGTTCTATTTCCTAATGCATCTAATTTTAATTCTTCACTATGCCTATATTTACTGTTAAGCCATCTTAAATCCTTTTGGGAACAAAGAAGACTATGGGTAAATAAATTATATCATCTATGTTTTCCTTCACTCAAGTGTACTATATATATATATTTTAGGCATATGCAGGCACCAGGAACCAAACCTGGGTCTCTGTCATGGCAAGCGAGAACTCTGCCACTGAGCCACCACTGCCCGCCCTCAAGTGTACTATTTTTAAAATCTTTCATAAGATGAAAGTATCCCCTAGAAATTCATGTATTTATTAAAACAATATTTTTGCTTGTGAACAAATATATATATATACATACATACATAACAAATACACATATATTTATATATGCATATTCATGTCTGCATATATATTATATACACATATAATAATTTTTTACAATAAAAAGGGGTTTGATGTGAAACAAATTAAATACATATTATTGATATATTTTAGTAATTAGTAGAGTGATTTTTAATTATATATTAAATATTAAATAAGTATAATTTATATAAGTGATATAGAATACTTGATATATCTTCATACATTATTACATATTATATATATTTAGAAACTTAAACTGTAATTAACTGCTAACAGACATCCAAATAGCCCATTTACCTATATATACTCTATTGGATAGCTATAAAATATAACAATTAAGTACTCTGAAATTAATAACAGCAAGAAAATATGTTTTATAATTTAGAAACAGAGTAATAAATCACACCATCATGTTAAATATTGAAGTCAACATTTTACCTATTAGTGTACCCCAGTTTTTATAATCATCACCATATTGTGTCAATAGCTTGGGTGAAATTGCCACAAAGTTTTAAATAATTATCCATTGTTATTTTGCTAGAAACAGCTTGACTTTTTCATCATTAGACAAAGAGCAAAGGTCTCGTTATACTAATTTCAGAGGTCAAAATATAGAGACATAACATTTCTCATTGATCATAGTTTTTTTCCTTATTACGGTTGTGTTATTCAGTTGTAGACTTGAAGTTAATTTTTTTCTTTCCTCTAGTACCTCATTAAATATGCTAGAAATCTTGTAATTTTCTCATCAAATGAATATAAGTCTCATTCAGGATCTCAAAATATAGCAAAGAATTCTGCAAAGTAGGGTCCAGATATAAAAGTTAAAAATGTTTAATTGTGTATACATGTGTGTATATATATAATATGTGTGTATATATAATATACATTATATAAACAGTGTGAATAAATTAGCTAAATATAATAATAATTGACTATGTCTAATAAATACTAATATTTAAAATAAAATTATTCAGTGAATTATGGATTAAAGTTTACTAGACTTTCACATAGAAAAACATAAAGATTGAAGAAATGAATTCACACAAAATGCTATGGAGTTGATCAGTTCTGAACATTCACGTAGAAGGAGATGGCATAGTGTAATGGCCAAGAGCTTTATTTTCTTATGTTTTTGAAGGCATTGCCAAAAAATCTAATCATTTTAATAATTGTTATTTACTTTAAAAAATTTTTAGCAGCTTTATATACTATAAATTCACCCATTTAATGAGTTTTGATAAATTTATATAGTTGGGTAACCATTGAAATAATCCAGTTTGAGAACACTTCTATCACCCCAAAATCTTTCTCCCACTTTTCAGATAATTCCCCACTCACATCCCAGGCTCTTGGCAAACTATTGACATAGTTTTGCCTTTTCTAGGTATTTCACAGAAATGGAATGATTTAAAATGTAGCCTTTTAGGTAGGTTTCTAAAGAATCAGAAATTCTCCTCTCATCTAGGTAGCCTTGCTGTGATGTTTTGCGATTCATCTATGCTGCTGTATATATCAGTATTCCATTCCTTATTATTATTTTAGAGAAAAATAGTGTTAATAGGTTTGCTGAGAAGATTAAATGATAAATTGGAGATCAAGTGTCAAGCACTCTCATAGAGTAAATACTCAATAAAAATGAGCTCTTATAAGTTCAATAAAAATTGTGGCCTACATGTTATTAAACATAAAATAATTAAACAAAAACTTGGGATGGCAGACATGAGATGAAATGTTAAAGAGTTTTTCAGATGACCCATTATTTCTAAATTGGAGAACCTTTTGTCCAAGTAAACCAAGATGGAAAGTTTTTGTCCAGCTAATTGAACAAGGCAAAAACATTCTCATTTCGATGGAAAGATATTGGTCAGAATGTGCTTGGGGATCAGGGGAGATAACAAAGCTGCAGAGCTGTGTCAGAAAGAGAATCCATTGCTGGGATTAATAGCAACTGGCTATATGAATTTTACAAGTGCTATTTATGGAAACATATTGTCTTAAATGTAAAATGTATAAAGAATTTGCAGTGAAAGTGAACTTTCAGGAAGAGCAAAGCACAAAACAGCAACAAAAGGTATACTATTTTCAGCAATTAATAGAAGAAAAATGTCATCTCTCTTTGTGTATGGTAAATAAAAACTGCTAGAAAGGATGATTCCGATGTTCTCACTTTAAATACAGGCTGCTATGTATAGGATTCAAAGCTTTTCTAAGGGTCTCATAGGCTTATTCCCAATAAGTCAATAATATGGGGCTTTTACAAAGGGGTTTTAAGCAGGAAAGAAGCTGAGATTCTAAGGCAATATGTATTAGGGAGAAAAGGAACTGCAGAGCCATGGTTAACAGGTATGAATTTAAATTAATTCATGTCCTCTATCGGGAAGGTTAAAGAAAAATATCACCATAGAATCCTGAGCATGTCTTTTTTATTTTACCTTTATATCTTATGGGTCAAAGGAAGCCAACATCCAACCTTTGCCTGTTCAGTGGTCATATGCAAAGGAAAAAAAATTCCCACTAGAGGTGAAGATGGTAATAACAGGGCAGGTAGGTTTCTAAAGAATCAAAAGCTCTCCTCTCCGCTAGTCTACAACATCAGCTGTTGTTACTTTAGTTGTATCTGCTCAAGAGACGATGTTTTGTCCTGGTTATGTTTGATCTTACTAAGTTCCCGGAATAATATAGATTGGATGCTTCCAAGTGACAAAGGAATAGAAGAAAAAGTTTAAGAGTTTAAAATGTAATATTACTAAAGAACTAGGGAGCACAGTAAAAATATCTACTGGTTCAATAATCTCTGTTCTGCTAACTCTAGAATCCTGTCTGCTGTCTTCATGAACTAAAAGCTGTTCCTGATATCCTAATTTCCCTCTCATCACTTTTAATCTTGAAGCACATGACCTTCACTTACTCCACAAATTTTAAAATGGTCTTTCTTGTCCTGATGAACTATGATATATTTGAGGTCTTACTTTTTTTGTTCCACTTTACATACTGAATAAATAAAATAAAACATATTTTCTTGCTGTTATTAATTTCAGAGTATGTAAATATTCAATATATAAAATACATATTTCTTGAATTAATTTGGGTTTCTCGGGGAAAAAGAACAGTAGGCAGTTATCTTGCAGAGAAGCTGAACATGTTTGTAAGATAATTGTAGGATGAGTTTTTTAGGGTCACTGGTGATTTGAAGCTGTATATATCCCAGAAAAACATGTTCTTAAATTTCATCCTTTCCTGTAGGTTTAAACCCATTGTATGTAGGACCTTTGGATGAGAGTCTACTTCAGTTGAGGTGTGATCCACATCATTCAGGATGGGTCTTAATCCTTTTAGTGGAATCCTATAAATGGAATGAAGAGAATATATCCATCTATATATATCTGTATATCTATCTATATAGATATATAGATAAATAGAGAGAGAGAGAGCCCGCATGCTGACCAGTAATCACAGGTCCCCAGACAGAGTAAACTGTTTGTAGTGAGGTGAATGCTAAAGGTACTTCTGATGAGGCCTTAGAAGAAAATTATGAACGTGTTTTTGAAACTGGACAAAAGGCAATAATTGTTTTGAAGTGGCAGAGTCCTTGGCAAAATTGAGTTCTGATGTCAGATGGAATCCAGACAGAATTCAAATGTGACATGAACCTGAATATTTAGCTGAGGAGATAAGCCAAGCTAAATGTAGAAATTGCAGCCGGGTTTCTCCTTGAACCTTACAGTAAAATGCAAGAAGAAAGGGATAAACTGAAAACTGAACTGCTGAGCCCAAAGAAACAAGAAATTGATACTTAAGAATATTATGAGTTTATGGAAGGTGCATACCCGGAGAATAGAGCTCTATGTTAGGGTTTGACCGAGCACTGACACAGTCAACCATTTCAGTGCAAGTCAAGATTGGAGGTATAGTTATCTGGGAAGGATCTGGGGAAAGTCCTATTGTCTGATGGTTTGGACACCTGTGTACTATATGCAAAACTGACAAATTTTGCATGTGTATGTATATTTGTGAGATCTATATGAATGGAACGACTGCCAGCCTGGACTAAAAGGTATAGCAAAGGGACAGACTGAAGAAAAAATCACTTCAAAGGCAGAACCATGGAAGCTGAGGTCTGAACCAAAGACATCTTATAGGGCAAATGAGAGTGGATCCACCCTTATATGTTGAAAGGGTGAATCTGGCCTGATGCTTGGAGAGAGGGTGGGAAAACACATTCAGGAAAAGTGTTCCCACCCCAATGTCTTCAGAGTCTTAAGCCTGTGCCCAGATATTGTGACGTCTCTGGCAGCCACCTCATTGTCCTAAGAAGGTGGAGCCTTCACCCCAGTGTTTAGGGAGTGCCACATGGCAGCTACATAAGCATTTGGAACCAGGGTTGGGCTGCTGCTCCTTCAGGCCCTTACATAAGTGAATCTCAGACCTTGAAGTCTAATGGTCCATCTTGCAGGGTTTCAGAATTATTTGAGAACTGTGGCTCCTATTTTCCTTCCAATTTCTCTATCAGAGGTGGAAATGTTTATCCTATGCTTGTCCATTCTCTGTATTTTGGAAGCAGATAACTTTTTCTCTAGGTTTCACAGGTATGCAGACAGAAGGCATTTGTGCTCAAGGACATACCACAGCCATAACCACTTTTGATAAGACCTTCTACTTAGTATTTTTACTGAAATAACTTAAGGTTTTAGAGATATTGTGATGGAATGAATGTATTTAGCACATAGAAAAGCGTGACTTTGGGAGTTCAGAGGGTGGAGTGGGGTGGTTTGAAGCTAGATGCACCCCAGAAAAATATATTATTAAATTTACTCCTTTCCTGTGGGTTGAACCCATTGTAAGGAGGACCTTTTCATTAGGCTACTTCAGTTAAAGTACGATCCACCTCATTCAGGGTGGGTCTTAATCCTATTACTGGAGACCTTTATAAATGGAAGGGATGTAGAGAAAGAAAGAGAAAGCAACGAAACCCAGAAGAGAAGGGAGAGACCAGTGATGCTGCCACGTGCCTTGTCATGTAGCAGCGGAACCGCTGGATGGCCAGCAGGTGATCTTTGGGAAGACAGAATTGCCTTGATGTTGCCTTGATTTGGACATTTTCCTGGACAAATAAGTTCTCATTGTTTAAGCCAAACCAATTCACAGCATTTGCTGAAGCAACCTAGGGAACTAAAACATAGTATATAAACTAAAGTTTGGGAAAAACTTGGAACCATTTCTAAAAATAGGCATTTATCTTCTAAAACAGCTAAAACTACCTCTGAGAGGTTCTTGTGACAGACCTCATATGCATCAAGTGACTGGTTTTGAATTTCAAGTACTAATCTGAGTTCAGGTTGCTTTACAGGTGATCACCTCTAGTTAGCACACTGTAGGATGAACTACAATAGAAATTTACTTCTTTAATTATTGTTTTATTATTATTCTAATTATCATTTTATTAATTATTTGAGTTCCTCAAATCCTGTTCATTAGAAATAAGTATCTTCATCTAGACTCTAGTATTCTAGTTCAGAATTAGAACCAGGAGAACTGGCCTACTTAGTTATACTTCTATCTGTGAAGCCAATATCTTTAGTTTGTCCCAAAAGTTTTATTCACACACCATACAATTCATCCAAAGTATACATTAAATGATGCTCAGTATAATCACAGAACTGTACTTTCATTGCCACAATCAATTCTGGAACATTTTCATAGTTCCAAAAAAGAAAACCCTCATACCCCCTATTATTGACACTTAGCTTTGATGCGGTACCTTTGTTACAACTGTACATCTAATTTTTACTTAGTCCTTAAGCAAAGACCTTTTAAGACACTTCTGCTTAAACTTAAATACAGACAATTAAGGAGTTTAACAAATTATTGCAATGAGAAATACATTATATATCATTAATTATTTACTACATGTATTTTATTTATTAGTATGACAGTGCTGCTTGCAAATTACTATATTCTATCTTTTCATATAAAATGTGTTTGTCAGTTATTTTCTGTTTCTTTGATAAATATGTAGATTATGACATCCTCGAGATATTATGTATTACAACTAAAAAACAAAACTGAACTCTTGGAACACACTGAACTATCCATACTATATAATTACATTCTTTCTTCATTATTGCTGTAATTAGGTTACATGTGTCTGCTCATAATATCTATTTCAAGACTTTATAATTTTTTATGAAATGAAAGCTCATAGAACTTGTTATAAACTTTAGCTATTAGCAAACAAATATTAGAAGGCAGCCATTAAAATCAGTTTAGAAGACAATTGTGAATATTTTAGAAAATGTGTTTAAATGGTTTTGAAACTTTTTGCTAACGTTTGTAAAATTTTATTTTTTGACAAATATTTTCTAAATACCTAAATTACTTTGACTTTTCAATGCTTTTGTTGATTATGCATCCCTAGAAGGCTTTCCATTATGAAGTTGTTTAGCTGCCTATGGAGCTAATAAGTACCCTGAGTATAAAGAAGAGGCACAAATACATAATTCTAAGTCCCTTTTTTTCTTATATTTTATACCCTTCCTATTTGTTCATCATCTATTTCTTTTTAATATCAGCAACCAGGGTTAATGATATAATATATATAATGGTATAAAGAACATATTTATATAGAAATTTAACTTTAGGAATATGCTTTAATTTTTGAAACAATATTAATATCGTTTTATTGATGGGAAGGAATATATATGCATAAGGCTGTAATTAGATTAAGAACATTAATATTTGCATAAATATACAGAGTTTTTATGTTTTCTAAAATTTGTTGGTATTTCCCAATACTTTCATGTTATACATTAGGCTCTAGCTGTGTGATATCATTTGCAGTAATTACTCACGCAGTACTTATTAAAATAGATGAAATTAGAGTTCAGATTTTCTTAAAAGTTATGGATGACTTAATAATAATGTTCTGGGAAGGGAAAAAAGCTTTCTCAAAATATTAAATGGTATTTAGAGTTTGCCCTTCTTGCTACATAAGTGTGTGGAATATATTGCCTAATTTTCAACTCTGCCCAAGTAGAAATCTTCCTCAAATGATGAAATGCACTAGAGCCCACCCTCCACTGTGATCCCCAGCTTCTCCACATTCTTCTTTCAGGGATCACTCTTTCTCTATCATGCTATTTGCCTAATTAAATATTGAGGATAAAACATGGTATATTTTAAAAATTCACAGGATTTAAACTTTGATTTTGTAATAAAACTTGGTTCTATTATTTGTTCCAATAAGTCACCAAATTTCCAAATCGCACCTTCTTGTTTGGTAATATGTGGGCAATGATGCTTATTTACCAGATTATTGTGTGTCTCAAATGAGCTATCATCAGTTCATAAATTCATTTATTAATTTTAATTTTTTCAACCCATATTTATTGAATACCTGCATTATGCCAAGCACCATATTAAAAATGAGGGGTAATGAGATGAGATACCTTTCCTTCCTGAAGGACCTAATATGAAGGAGTATTACAAATACCTAATCATAATCATCACATATTAAAAGTTCTAAATCCTGCCCATTTAGGGTAGTGAAGAACAAATCAGCTATCATTAGACAGATGAACATACAGTACATATACTAAGATCTCAAACTTTACCTAATGGTATTTCTTTGATTCTAAAATTTGAGCAATTAAATAACCTGAATATCTCATGTACTACCTTATGTCCTTTCATAGTGTGCCAAATACTTTAATGAAACATCTGAAATGTACTTGATGTTTTCTTAAACAGATTTCTAACAATCGGGTAGCCATTCCACAAAAATCAATTGCTATAAATGCATAAAAATTATATTCATTCTTTTTATGGTTTTCTTGATGGCGCTTGTATATAATTCTTACGAAAATTTGCCACCTATTCATTTCAAAGCCAACTTTCTAAAAGGTTTCACTATATATTAAAAATTATAAATATGGTATATTGTGACATCATAATGATGAATATAGAAGGTGTCTTATTTATTATGGTAATAAGTTATAACAAAATATAACCTTTATTGGAGCTAGAGTGGATTAAACATATTTTAAATCAATTAAAAACAGTAAATCCCAGATATTTAAAGTTTATGCTGAACTGGGGCAGAAAATTAATCTGGTTGGAAATAAAGTTTTAACTGCTGGAGTCCCAGAGATATACCTAGGTCTATTGAAGCACTCTACCCATATGCATGCGTACCTAATTATCCTAAATTACCCTTCCTGCTGCCACCACACATTTGTTGTGCAAGAGGGAGATTTCTGAATGTTTCCCCCCAAAGATCATGACCCCTCTTCCTGGACCTGTATGTGCCTGAGAAAAGATCAGTTCTATCAGGTATAATCAGCTTCTCACACATTTACCTCCCTTCTCAATTCATCCCACTAATTGTTCACAGTTTGTTTCTTCCTTTTCCAGCTAACCAAATCACTCTCAGAATTTAGTCTGAAGTCCTTAGGGAGGGACCAGGAGCATAAGGATTGGCACATCCAGTTTATGGTGTAGCATTCAACAAAATTATAATTTAAACATAAATTAGTTTAATCCTCTCCAATCATCATGAATTTCTGTAGTTTACTCTCATAACACACATACCAAATAGTCTCATATTCTTAAGAGTCTGTCTTCTTATAAATACATTAAAATGTTATGAATCATCAGTGACATTCTGTTGCATTTAAAGTAGGATCAAAGCTCATCAATATGCTTTACTAAGTAATATGTAATCTGGTTCCTTCTTGGATATATGGCTTGCAAGTATTTTCTCCCACTCTGTACCTTGTTCTTTTTATCCTTTCACAAGATCTTTCCCAAGTTATCACTTTTCCTTTTATGAATCATTCTTTTGGCGTCAAGTCTAAGATCTCTTTGCCTAGCCCTAGATTCCGAAGATTTTCTTCTATATTTTTATTCTAAAAGTTTTTAAATTTCCCTTTCACAGTTAACTCCATGATCCATTATATGTCAGTCTCTGTAGAAGATGTGACACTTAGGTTGAGTACCACCTCCCACTTTACATTTCCAGCTGCTCCAGCAAAATTTATTGAATTGGCTGTCTTTCCTCCACCTAATAGCCTTTATACCCTTCTCAAAATCATTTGGGCATATTTGTATGGGTCTATTTCTGCATTTTCTATTCAGTGTCTATTCCTCTGCCAATACCACACAGTCTTCATTAATTTAGCTATATACTAACTCCTGAAATCAAGCAGAATGACTCACCCACTTAATTCTTCTTTTCAAAATTGTTTTAGTTATTCTTGTTACTTTGCTTTACATATAAATTTCAAAGAATTTTGGAATTCTTACTTATGTCTACAGAAAATCTTACTGGGATTTTAATAGGTGTTATATTAAATCTGTATATTAATTTTATGAGAATTATAATATTTACTATGCTTAGTCTTCTAATCTATGCAAACATGCCTCTCCTTTATTTAGATCTTTGATTTCTTTCATTAGTGTTGAGTAGTTTATAGCATACAGTCCTGTATATATATTTTGGTAGATTTACATTTAAATATTCCCTTTCTTTGAGCAACTATGTGTGGAATAACAATTTAATTTTGTTTCCATGTGGTCAGTGCAGGTTTGTAGAAATAGAAATGTTTTCTCTATGTTTATCTTGTATCTCATATCCTGCAACCTCACTGAAATCACTCATTAATTCTAGGAGATCTGTTTTGTTTTGGTAGATTCCTTGGGATTTTTCTACATAGAAAATCAGGTCATCTGCAAATAAGACCAATTTTATTTCTTCTTTTCTGATTATTCTTTTTCCTTTCTTGCTTTTATGCATTGGCTAGAACTCCAGCACTACTTTGAATCAGATGGAAGAGTATGTATCCTTGTGTTAATTGATGTGTAGGTAAGGCCTTCAGTTTTTCACCATTAAGCATAATGTTAGTATTAGCTTTTTTGTACATGTTCTTCATCAAGTAAAAGAATTTGCCACTCTATTCCTACATTTCTGAAAGTTTTTTTATGAATTGGTGTGGATTTTATCAAAACTTTTTTCTTCATTAATTGATATCATCATGTTATATTTTTCCTTAGCTGGTTAGTATGATGGATTACATTGACTGATATTCAAATATTGAGCCAGCTTTGCATCCATTGATTAAACCCCACTTGGTCACAATATATGATTATTTTTATATACTTCTGAATTCTATTTGGAAATATTTTGCATAAGATTTCTGCTTTTACATGCATGAGAGATATTTGTCTGTAGTTTTATTTTGTGGTACTATTTTTATATCTGAATAATGTTAGTTTTATAAAATGAAACTTTTGTTTTCTAGAAGAGATTGTGTACAATTGATATTTCGTTTTTAACCATTTGATATAATTCTCTAGGTAACTTTATTTGCTTGAAGATTTATTAATTGGGTGTTCTAAAAATTTGAATTTATTTTCCTTAGTAAGTAGCTTTAGGACTATTTAGGTTACTCATTTAATTTTGGTTAAATTTTAGCAGTTTGCTTTTTTTAAAAAAAGGAATTAGTCTATTGTTCCTAAAGTGTCAAATTTATGCTGTAGATTAACACCCCCCAAAATCAGTGGTATTTCTATATAATAGTAATGACCAATGGGAAGAAGAAATCAGTAAGAAATTCCATTTACAACAGAAAAATTAAACAAATATCTAGGAATAAATTTAATAATGAGTAAAGCACATGAGCAGAGAAATTTTTTTAATTGCTAAATAAATCAAAGAAGATGTAAATAAATGGTAAGACATTCTATGTTTATGGATTAGAAGACTAAATATTTTTTAACATGTCAATTCTACCCAAAGTGATTTATAGATTCAATGCAATTCCAATCAAAATTCCAATAATCTTCTTTTCAGATGTGGAAAAAAAAAATCATGAAATGTATATGGAAGAGTAAGGGGCCCTGAAGAGCTAAAAACATCTTGAAGGAGATGAGCAAAGTTGGAGCACATACACTTTCTGCTCTTAAAACTTATGACAAAGTTACGGTAATAAAAACAGCATGGTACTGGGCACAAAGACAAACATTTAAAGCAAAATAATTAGATTGAGAGTTTAGAAATCAATACTCATATCTATGACCAACTGATTTTTGTTGTTGTTGTTGTTTGCATGTGCAGGCACCAGGAATCGAACCCTGGTCTCTGGTATGATTTCAGGAAATTATGAAGTTACAAATATTTTCACAATTAACACATGAAAATTTTGACCACCTAAAATGGATATCCTAGTTAGCTTTTTACCCATAGGCATATTTAAATAAAATATCTAAGTAATCATTGTAAAGCCTATTTGTACACTATGTTTCATAAATCAATTTAAAATTAAAGCAAGGAAGGAAAAAATCTATAGATTAAAAAAATCAGAGTTTCTTAGATTATAAATATTAAACATTATCTTAAATACCATTTGTGCTTTGGGGTTAGTTTATTGTTCTTTCTCTAAATTCTCCAGGTAATCAGCCAAATCTTCAAGTTTTGCTCATTCTTACTTAACATAGGCATTTAAGGCAATAAATTTCCCTCTCAGCATTATCTTTGCTGCATCCCTTAAGTTTTAATGTGTTGTATTCTCATTATCATTTGTCTCCAGATATTTACTGATTTCTCTAGCAATTTCTTCCTTGGCCCACTAATTATTTAAGAGAGTGTTGTTTAATCTCTATATATTTGTGAAAGCTCTGGCTTTTTTTTTTTTTGGGTGAATTATTAATTTCCTACTTTATTCCATTCTGACCAGAGAAAGTGCTTTGGATAATTTCAATCTTATGAAATTTATAAAGACTCAGCTTGTCTTCCAAAAAATGATGTTCTCTGAAGAATGCTCCATGTGCACTGGAGAAGAATGTATATCCTGGTGTTTTGGGGTGTAATGATCTATATATGTCTACTAAATCTAATCCATTTATCCCATTGTTTAGATTCCCTATTTCTTTGTTGATCCTCTCTGTGGTTGTACTATCTATAGCAGAGAGTGGTGTATTGAAGTATCCCACTATTACTGTTGAAATATCTATAGCTCCCTTCAGTTTTCCCAATATGTGCCTCGTGTGCTATGGAGCTCCTTGATTGGGAGCATATACATTTATGATTGTTATTTCTTCCTGATGAATTGTCCCTTTTATTAATATGTAGTGTCCTTCTTAGTCTCTTATGATGTCTTTATACTTAAAGTCTATTTTGTCTGATGGCAGTATAGCTATGCAAGTAAAAGCTTGCATAGAAGATGCTTTTTCATCCTTTCACTTTCAATCTAACTGGGTACTTGAGTCTAAGATGCATCTCTTATAAACAGCATATAGATGGATTATGTTCTATTATTCTATCAGTCTGTATCTTTCAATTGGGGAGTTCAGTCAATTAACATTCAAAGTAATTACTGTAAAAGCCATTCTTGACTCTACCATCTTGTCCTTAAGTTTTTATTTGTCAGATCTATATATTATTTTCTTTCTCTCTTTTTCTTCCTTTAAATTACCATTATTCATATTCCTCAATTCTGTGCTCTCCAACAGACCTCCCTCTCTTGTCTTTTTTTATCAACTGACAGAGTAGTCTTGTAGGGCTGGTCTCTTGTTGACTAGTTCTCTCAAATCCTTCTGTCTTTGAAGATTTTAATCTCTCCTTCAATTCTGAAGGATAACTTGGCTGGATAAAGAATTCCTGGTTGAAAGCCTTTCTCTTTCAGGATCTTAAATATATCATATCACTGCCTTCTTGCTTCCATGGTGCCTGTTGAGTAGTCTGAAGTTAGTCTTATGTGTTTTCCCTTGTATGTAGTAGACTGCTTTTCTCATGCTGCTTTCAGGACTTTCTGTTTCTCTTCAAAACCTGGCAGTCTAATAAGTATGTGTCTTAGAGTAGGCTTGTTTGGATTTATTCTATTTGAAGTTCTCTGGCCCTCTTTGACTTGCATATTCATGTCTTTTATAGGGGTTGGGAAGTTTTCTCTGATTATATCTTCAGCTAACTTTCTCAACCCTTTACTCTCTTCTTCTTCTAGGACACCAATGATTCTTATATTTATGAACCACTTGTTGTCCATCATTTCCCTAAGATCCAGTTGCACTTTTTTCCATCTTTCTTGGCATTTGTAATTTTGTATGCTCTTGTTCAATTGTTCTATCTTCTCACTCACTTATTCTTTCTTTTGCTTCTTTGAATCTGCTACTGTGTGTCTCCAGTATATTTTTAATTTGGTCTACTGTATCTTTCATTTCTGTGAGATCTACCATTTTTCCATTTAACCTCCCAAATTCTTCATGTCCTTCCAGTGTCTTCCTGAAATCCTTTATTTCTTTATAAATCATTTGTTGCATTTTCTGTGTCCCCTCTGGAATTTTGATATGGTCATTTGGCTGGGCCATTTTCTGCTTGGATCTTTGTGTGCTTTGTGATTTTCTGTTGTGTTCAGGGCATTTAATTATCTTGATATGGTTATTATGCAAATTGGTTTCCTTCAGTCTTCTAAAGTTTTGCATTTACTTGGTTTTTGCTGAACGTTTCCTTTTGCATTTTATCGGCTTTTCTCTGTCAAATCAAGATCTGGATCTCATGTAGGAATACAATTCAACTTAAAGTTCTGTTAGAAGCTAGGCCAGGTGCACAGGTAATTCGGTGGCAGACTGGCTGCCCACCACACAGGAGACCCAGCCTCAACTCCCAGTCTATGCAAAAAAAAAAAAAAAAGAAAGAAAAAGAAGAAAATATAATAATAATAAAATAAAATAATAACATAATAAGAATATGAAATGCAAAAACAAGAAAAACAACAAAATACATCTCAACAGCAGTAGAATTTAAAGGAGATATCCCAGGATATACTGGGAGTGAAGTCAAGCTGGTGCCCACCAAAGGATGAGAAATTTTAGGAGGAAACTAGTCATAGTAATAATAAAAATAAATGAAATTGGGTAATAAAAAATAGAAAATAAATAATAAAAATATAATAATATAAAATAAAAAAATAATGAAAAGAACAATTACACTATTACTAGAAATGTATAGAGAGAATATTTTTTAAGGGGGGGAGAAAAAAAAAAGAATATTAAGAAAAAATAACATAAAAAATAAAGACCTAAGCAGAGAGGGAGTTGGCTTGCCTGCCCTTACCCCTTCTCCCCAGCAGGCGCACAGACACCATGTGTGTGTGCCAGCTATTCCCACACCTGGCCGGGTGATGACTCCTCAAGGCCGGGTCCTGCAGTGAAGGACCCGCCTGCTGCTGGTTTCCCCGCAGGTGCCGTCCACTAGGCCCAGGTGGGGAGGTTTCCCCTGCCTGCAGCTGTGCAGGTTGGAACGCAGGATGGTCAGATCCGGCTTATCTCACCTTCCCCTGCGCGCTGCAGCCCGCCAGGTGGGATCTCACTCACCCGACCTACTCGCTCTCCCGGTAGGGTCCCGTCGATGCTCCCGTTGCCTAAACTGCCTAAAGACCCTCCTTGTTAACTGACACCCCAGGACCTGCAGTCCTGGTCATTTCCCCCCTGTCCCCACAGTTGTTTCAAAGAGTGGGAGTGAACTCGCTCCGCTCCAGTCCGCCATCTTCCGGAAGGCCTGTTTTATTTTCTTATTATTCTGTTGATATACGCAGGGTTTATAGTGATAGACCCTTTAAAAAAAAAATTCCTGATAATGGTAATTTGTGTGTTTTTGTTGTTAAGTGGTCTTGCTAGAACTTTGTCAATTTGTCAATCTTTTCAAAGGGTCATCTCTTTGTTTCATTAATTTTTTCCTTTTATTTTTATGTTTTTAATTCCATTTATTTTTGCTCTTAACTTTATCGTGATTCTTTCTTTTTTTCCCCTTTGGGTTTATTTTTCTCTTCTTTTTTAGGTAGTTGTCTAAAAGTTGTTCATTTTGCTGGGTTGCTGTTTCCTGTTCCTTTCATTGGAGAGAGCAGGCTTTTCTTAGGGCTTTTTCTCTGCTCATTGACATTTCCAAACTTTCGGCTGTTTTTTAGCTCTTAAACTGGGAAAACTAAAGCAAAACATAAACCCATCACTGGGTTATTTTTTGGATCGTGAGTTTCCTGGTCGTTCTGTCTTCTTCTCTCCAACTTTCAGAATCTTCTTAAGCTTATTTGATATCTAATGTCTAAATTTCTCTTTGTGTCTAACAAGAGAAATAGGGGAAATTATATCCACTTCATCTTCCCTAAAGTGTAAGTTGCCTTTATTTATTTATGGAAAATTATAATCTTTGAAAAAAGTTCATAGAGAAAATGGAATTAAGTAAGTTTGTTTTCTTTGTGTGTGACATCAATTTCCTGTACAGGTAAAATGTAAATAAGACTCAATTATCATTTACAGGATGCAAATTGAATTAGGTCTTAGGAAGTAGCTGTTTTAAAAAAAATGTTTAAATAAAAATTTAAACAAAATTAACTTGGGGGGGAAAATAGCAAACTATTATGCAGGGAGGTAAACCTTTAATTAAACCTGATAAAGTATTCCAAGAGAAACAAAATGGAAATTTTCCTTTAAATTCAAAATGTGGTAATTGGACTGATGTACCATCTTGTATGAAAGCTGAGTAGTTTATAAAATTAATTTCCATTAAACACCTCTGTTGTTACATACTTAATATTTTTCATACTACTGAAGAAATATGCAAGTATTTGTATTAGCTCTATCTTGGTGGTTATGTTTCAGCTTTTGAAAGAAATAAGCATATATTAGTATCTTTTGGAGTCTATCCAAAATGGCTTTATCTTTACTTACATTCAAATTTCTTTATAACAGTCAAAATCTATATATTTCAGCCAAAGCATTTACACATTTCTTGAGGTGATTTCAGATATAGAAAAATGTTCCAAAGTTATTTTCTTTAAATCATTTTAGCCTTTTTAGTCTTATTATTCTTATTCGTGTTTTCTAAAGTGAGGTAGAAAAGGTACATGTTGATATCTTTAAAACTTGCTGGAAAGCAACATAAGATATTTAGTGCATACATAACTAGAGCAACCATGCCAAATGGACCAAGACCATGTGTGGGTTTGTGTGTGTCTATAGCTATAGCAACACCTATATACATATTTTAGCATTTTAGTTAAATCAGAGTAAATTTTGCAAGCTGATCTGGCTCAAGATTTTCAAAAGAGGCTCTTGCCTCTTCTTGGCTCCATCTCAGAAAAATGTGCATCTAGAATATTAAAGTGACAAAAGATCAAACACCAACCCACCCAGAAATCTCCAGCATCCTTGTGGGACTAAAGATAAAGTTTCAATTTTATTTATTTTATTGATGTCTCTGTTCAGAATTTTGCATGAATTTGAATTGATTTTTTTGAAATTCACATTAATATTGAAACACTATTTGAAATGTCTCAGAGCTGAAATTTATCTCTTCCTTTGGAAGTGATGCTGTCAGGTAAAAGCATAGATGAAATACAGTAGAAAGATGCTAAACCCTTGTTATATCTGGGGAAGAAGAAAGACCAGGTAAATTTAAAAGTGCAAAAGACCGTCTATGCCAATAATTTGAGTATAAAATATTGACTGTCATGTGAATGTTACAATTAGTAATAGAATCACTATACTTCTTTGGTGGCAGAAAGGAGCCTGCCAATGGCTGGGCACACTCAGAAGGAAGAAAGTGGTGCTTGGAATTCATGTATCTGTCTAAGCTTGTCCCTTTTTATTCACTTTCTCACTGGATACACGTTGTGCTAGTATGAAAGGAAGTATGCCCCCTAAGAAAAGCCATGTTTTAATATAAATCCCATTTCGTAAAGGTAGAATAATCTCTACTCAATGCTGTGTGTTTGAAACTGTGATGAGATCATCTCCCTGGATGATATGATTTAGTTCAGAATGGTTGTTAAACTGGATTAGGGGATGACATGTCTCCACCCATTTGAATGGTTCTTGATTAGTTTCTGAAGTCCTATAAAAGAGGAAACATTTTGGAGAATGAGAGATTCAGAGAAAGCAACACTACAAAGCAGAGAGTCTACCAGCCAGCAACCTTTGGAGATGAAGGAAGATGCCTCCAGGGGAGCTTCATGAAATAGGAAGCCAGGAGAGTAAGCTAGCAGATGATGCCATGTTCGCCATGTGCCCTTCCAGCTGAGAGAGAAGCCCTGACTGTGTTCGCCATGTGCCTTCTCACTTGAGAGAGAAACCCTGAGCTTCAGCGGCCTTCTTAAACCAAGGTATCTTTCCCTGGATGCCTTTGATTGGACATTTCTTTAGATTTGTTTTAATTGGGACATTTTCTCAGCCTTAGAACTGTAAACTAGCAACTCATTAAATTCCCCTTTTTAAAAGCCATTCCGTTCCTGGTATATTGCATTCCAGCAGCTAGCATACTAGAACACACGTTTAATATCTGTGTATCTAAAGTGTCATTTTAGATGTTTCAGAGATTTAAAAAAACATAGATTCTTCCCTGTTTTCAAATATCTTTCAGACTTTGGGATTTTAAATATATGTCAATTAGAAGTACATATAGAAAAATACCTAAGATTAAAAGAAAATATGTGAATTATGGGGGTGGGCTAAAAACATTTCTGCAAAGGAAAGAAAAGCCAGTGTTGGAGCCAGTAATGTTTAAGGCAAATAGTAAAAGGTAGTGCATATAAATCAGATGTATGAAAAGAAGCAGGACATTTGTCCAGTTAGTAGGGTTTCTCAGTGTTGGCAATATTAACATCATAAGTCAATTGAATCTTTGTGGTAGGGGTTGTTCTGTGTCTCCAGATTAACCAATATCTCCTGGGAGTAGGGCTGCCTGATTTAACTTATAAACATGCAGGACGTGAGGTAAATTTGAATACCAGTCAATAGTTTTTTTTGTTTGTTGGTTGGTTTGGTTTTTTTACTTTAATTATCCCATATTAGTTATTGTTTGCCTGAAATTCAAGTTTAACTGAGAATCCTGTGTTTTATCTGGCACCCCTACCTGGGAAGTTAAGTACACACTCATTGAAAACTCCTCCCTGATGTGGAGAAAATGACTGAGCTAATTTCAGGTGTGACAATTTACAGTTATGTTTGAAGGACCATTTGACTAGGCTTCTGTATAACTTTTAAACAATTCTGTATTTGCTATATGTCTGGGACTGTGTTAGGTAGTAGAGATAGAATGGAATAGAAAATATAAAATTTCCTGACTCATGGAGTTTATGTTCTGGTGAAACAGAGGCAGATAGTTAATGAACGGCTGAATAAATTATGAAATTCATTGGTCAGCACACTAGGCTTTGTGCTATGGTATCAAATGATCCAAAAACATCTCAAAGACTAACAAGAGAAAAGGTTTATTTTTCTTCTTGTGTTATATGTTCATTGTCATTGGCTACAGCCAAGTTCTTCATCTCCTTCATTCTAGGACCCTGGTTGACAAACCAGCCTTTATCTGCAACATTTCTGCTTGCCTTTATTAAGGAAAAAGAGTGTGGGAAACCATATGTTGACTCTTAAAGCTTCCATTAACATTCCATTAGCCAAAGCAACAACATAATCATGTTCAGTAGAGTAGGTATATATAGAACTCCCATTGGGAGCTGCAAAACTGTAAAACATTAAATAAATTAAGAGAAAGTAAAAGATAATATCTTAGTTTGTGTTCCTACAAAAGCAGAATTGAGATATGAATTTGGTTTTAGCTAGTCTATCTGGGATGTGACCCTGGAAGCCAGAGTGAGGGAATGGGAGAGGAAGACAGGGAAAGAAGAAAAGCCCATATGAGGGTGCCTTATAGTGGTTGCTTCTCTGGTCTCTGGGCAATGGGAGTTTGCATTGTTTCTGCTGGTACCTCCTGAGAAATCTTTAAAATATCCAATTGACTTGTCTTCTCAGCAGAACAGAATTTACCCTCTTGCTCTGTTCACCAGTGAGTATCACATAAAGATGAATGGTAATACACTCTACCACATATTGTATGTCAGATGCTGATAAATGCTACTAAGGAAAAGAAAAAAAGAAAATTAAAAAAAGGAACGAAAATGCATGAGTGAGCATAAGTAGGTAAGCAAGTGGAGAGTTGATTTTTATCATTTTAATAAACTGATTAAGGAAAGGTGATTTGAGCAAAGATCTGTAGGCAAGTTGAGAGGGTGAGTTTCCTAAGAATCTGGGAAAAGAGAATTACAAGCAGAGCAGCAGCAACTACAGAGACCCTGTCACAACGTGGCTGGCACATTAGGTAATTGGAGGTGGAATTCTTCTGATGAGAAGGGAAGTTGTAAGATATGATTATAACCACAAGAAAGATAATAATGGGCAGCATATTATGTAACTCTGTGTAGGCCATTGCAAAGATTCAGGCTTTATTCCATGTGAGGTGGGAAGCCGTGGTGGATTTAATTGTGTACCCTAGTTTGGACATGTTCTTGCTCTTGGTTGGCATTCTGGTGGGTGAGGACACATGCAAATAGGATCTCTTCCAGATGTTTCTTCAGGTAAAGGGTGTCCAACTGAATCAGGCTGGGCTTTAACCTGGGTTATTGGAATCTGTTATAAGCAAAGGGAAAGTCAGATGGAGAAAGAAGCCACAAGGAGCAGCCAGAAGCTCGAAGTCAGCAGATCCTGGAAGAGAAAGGAAAAGACTCTGCCGCACATATTGCCATGTGCCCAAAGAGTCAGCATTCAAGGATCACCAACAGCCAGAACCGGAATGGCACAGTCTTCTGGGAAAAAGCCCTGCTGATTCCTCAATTTTGGACTTTGACTAACTCAAGAATAAGCCAATAAATTCCTGTTGTTAAGCCTATCCATTGTATATCATTTGCTTTAGCTGATGAGAAACTAGAATAGTAGTCACTGGAGAATTTAAAACAGAGTAATGACATTAACTAACCATAGAAATAGTGAGGAATGTTCAGAAAGTGAAATTATCTGACAATAGAAATAGTGAGAAATATTCAGAAAGTGAAGTTGAATTTTGAAGGTAGAAGCTTTAGGTTTTGCTGATGGATTAGATATGTAATTTGAAAAAGAAATTAATCAACCTAAACAGCCCTCAGAATGGAGTTGTCATTATCTGAATTTGAGATTACAGAAGGAATGGTTTAGGTGTAGGGAAAAAGAGCTGTTTGTCTTAGTCATGCCAATTGGAGGTTTTCAAAAGCAGTTGAGTATGAAGAAAGATTCAGGTAAGATTACAATATGAGAATCTTCAGAAAATCAGTTATGTTTTGAATCATGAGATTGAATGAAAAATGAAAGGATTCAGGTAAACTGTGTTTAAATATTTTTTCTCATGTGATTCCCTTGGATTATCAAACATAAAAATCTCAAATTTAGTATGAAACCCAAAGACACACTTTATCTTGTTTACAATGTATATGAAATAAAGGCCAAAAATATTATAGTTCTGTAAATACAGAGAATTGGTTTGTGCTTGTACTAACACAATTATGTAGCATAATACCTGCTACAGAATATGATAATGGAAGATGGTCTCTATGTATTATGCCAAATATGGAAGTATGTTCACAGAAATGGCATGTTTGATATTAAAACACATTTCTCTTCAGTCCCAATCTAAGATCACTGTGGAGGTAGATTTCTCCATGGAACTCTTGTATTTCATTTTTGCACATCTTTTGAGCAGAGTCATTGACTGCTTTTGTTCTGGGCTGTCTTTTTGTTTATATCTGCATAGCAAACAATCTTGAAAAATAAAGATAGTGCCCTTTCCTGAGCAAAGGGCATGCATACTTGCTACCCATGTAAAATTTGGGTTTTGTAAAGTCAGGTTCCTCCCCTAGTTTGCAACCCACTGGGCATGCAGGTTATATTTGGCTCTTTTTACATTTCACTGAAGAATTATAGCTCAGATAACTTGTGCAAGAAAATAGTGTACTCTGGATGGTGCTATTCTTGTGAGTAATAAAGTTCTTTGTCTCTGACCCAGGATATTGGTGTCTTCTTCTAACATCCACGAAAGTGTGGCAGATTGCCCTGTTAGATTGCACTTTGGGTAAATATGTAAGACCATTCAGAGTTCTTGATAATTTCCCACCTTGTTGCTCAGCCCTCTGATTGGTCTCCAAGTGCCTACAGCTAAATATCATATTTTCTTCAATAACCCTCATTGAGTCAAATGCTTTGGAGAAAGATTTTGCCAACTGGTAGAGTCGACAAAAGTGCCAGGACCACATAGGACAATACAAAGTATCCAGCCTAGAATGAATCTTTATTGTCATCACTCACCTAGGCCTCCTGATGCTGTATTTTTGAGAACTGATCCAAGGCTTCCCTGGTGACCATTAGGCTCCCAGAACACAAGCTTCAATAAAAGTGTGGGGTCTTCATAACTCCACCAATCTGAACTCTCTGTCCCTCCCTTAAGTGTCAAGTCCTTAGACTCTGGGCCCCTATCACCCTATTGCAAGATTATTCTGATACTTAATCAGTGAGTGTCCCCCACCCTGGATAGACTCCTCCTTGCAGCTTTTGGAGCAAAGAAGATTTTGGGGTCCACAGGATTAGCCACAACTTAAAATTTTGTGCTGCTTACTAAAATAGAGCTCACCTTTAGCCACCTCACTGGTACTATCACCTAGATCCAGCAGGAGACTTCCTGAAGTCCTTAAACTGCTTTTCCAATTTTGCTACAATTGTGAGGGTCTAAACTGCAAATTAGTTCTATCCATTCCTGGTCAATCCTTGGCTTCCTCTTTTATCCCCGAGAGCTGAGCTGGGGAGATAGTGAATGTTTCCAAGGAGGAATCTACCAGGAAGATACTGACAGTGAGACTTTCTCTGGAATTGAATGGGCTATTCTGCTGTAGTTAGTGGCCTTAACTTCTGAAACACACCACACTGAATGACCATCTCCAAAATATTGTAGAGAGAGATCCTGGTGGGAGATTGGAATAGAGGAACTCTGAGACGTCTTCCAATAATTCTGGAGCCTGAAGGCCATCATATTCACTTCTCCCCACATATAATTCATACACAGGGACACGTGTACCCATAAAATCCAAACTGATTGTTTTTGCAAATAATATGTGTGTACTTCTGGTGTGTGTGTTTAAGAACGTACAAGAAATTGCGATTTAGATCTCAGACTAGTGTTTTTGAAACACTAGTTCTGGTAGCACTTGTTAACTGGACATGAAGATGATAGATTCTTCACTTTACAAAAGTTTACCATAAGAGTTTTGTGTAAGAGATGTAACATTTATATGATCAACCTATAACATAGTCTAAGGATCCTCAAAGGTGATGAACTGTATCCCTTTTATATCTATGTTTCAAAGTATCTAGAATTGTGAATGTCACATTGTAGTTTTGTTCATTGCCTTCATTTTCCTTCTGGTAAGACAAGTACCATACAATGGGTTGGCTCCCACAACAGAAATTCATTGGCTCATGGTTTTGAGGCTAGGGGAAATCTAAAATCAAGGTATCATCAACATGATGCTCTATCCACAAAGACTGTGGCATTCTGTTGGTGATCCTTAGTCCTTGGCTTCTCTGCCATGTGAAAATGCATTTGGTGATATAGTCTCCTTTCTTCTTTCCTTTGACTTCCAGTTTCTTGATATTCTTTGGCTTTGCTTCCATGTCCAATTTTCTTTGCTTATTAGGACTTCAGCCATATTGGTTTAAGGCCCCCCTGCATTAAGTTAGGGCACACCTTAACTAATAATGTTTTCAAAGATCCTATTTACAAATGGGTTCACACCCACTGGTCCAGGGGTTGGAAGCTACACATGCCTTTTGTGGAGTACATGATGCAATCCCCAACATTAATTCCTGCTAAATTAATAGAACTCTTTTACTAAAAAAAGAAAAAAATATTTTATATAAAAAGAAAAATATAAGAAAGCATCAATAATATAAACTAAAAACAATAAAAAATAAAATGCCAACTTTCATATATTATTATAAAGTAAATTATAGATTAGAACTCGAAGAATTATAATTAGTTATCTTTAGTTTGAAGTAATCATTGATAATTAGTAATCCTCCCAAAGGTGAAATATAAGGTCCCAAACTAACTTAAAACAGTAGAATTGACATGTCAGAAAATAGTCATTGTAATTGACAAACACAAATTCTAATCCATAGGCAAACTATACATGGGATTTAAGTTTACAAAAACCTAGAGCAAACCAAATAGCTCTGTTAGGCTTTCTGCTATTTAAAAATTTCTCATTTAAGAAGATTCATTTCTCTTTCCATGGCTGGGTTTCCCATTTATTTTTCTTCATTTTCATCATTATCTGACTACCACCATCATCACTGAATCCGTTATCATTATCTTTACCAGAACTTTACCAGAACTTTACCAGAACTTTAAATATCCAACTATCTAATATTTCATCTAGATTAATATAATTTTAGGTGCATCATCCCTGCCCTAAAGAACAGACAAATGTTGAGCAAACACATTAATAATTAGAAAAGTACTTTTTCCTTTAAACCCATTTGTACCAAACATCATTTCAAAGAGCTGTTCTTTTAAACCAATTGATTTCTACCAGGGACAAATGGCCAATACTGGGTGAACTCCAGTAATCTGAATCAGACCCTTTCAATGAATCAAATTGGATTGTGGATGATTCCTTTGCTGTCTATCCCAGCAATAGTCATTTTCAAAACCAAATATTACATATAATTTGCAATACCAGAGTGACTCAACTGAGCCCAAGCACAGAAGTTTTGAGATGAGTGAAGTTGAAGCAAGGATTTGATTACATTTTTAAACATTCTCCGTTGCACATTTTTCAAATTACACCCCCCTGAATCTCAAATAATTCCACTCAATCTCCCCCAAAGCTACCTAAGCCCTTAAACCACTCATTCAAACCAAATGTTCAAGACATTGCCAAAGGAGAGATGGAGAGAAAGAAGCAAAGAGGGGCAGGAAAAATAGGAGAAAATGGAAGGGGAGTGGGAGGGATTCGGTGGCAAAAAGAGAATTATGACTCTTATTCATTGCATAGGTTTGCACCAAGCACTTCTTCAGTTAAGAGATGATAATAATATTCTCCCTTTTTTCTGCTGAGTTCAAAGTTTTTTCTTATTCAAATGAATTAAAGAAACTGGGCATCAATTCAAATTTTACTCTTAAGTCTGCTGACTGGAAATTTGATATCAAATAAAAGATTCATTTTAAGATAAGTCTACAATGCCAAAACAGTGTGAAAGTACTGCATTTCTTCATAATGGAATTTTACTTCAATAAGCTTCCTCAACATTTTATGATATGAATAAAATTTCCAGTATTGGAATTCTTAGAATATGTTTGTGTAAAAATTATCAGTGATGATTACACATTTGGGCCAGACAAAGCACAACCATTTAATACATAAATAAATGAACTACATTATCATTGTATAAAATGTAATTGCCATGAATTATTAGTTAAAATAAATGTACATTCAGTAGTCTAATGTAAGATAATTAGTGTGTAGTAATGCATTAATGTGAGAAACAATAGGGAAATTTTAGTTATTTTCAAGATAAGAAAAGAGCCAAAATTTTCAGAACACAGAATGTCTGAAAGACAAATAAAGGGTAATTTTGTTGCCCTCAATTTTTTAAAAAATAAGAAAATGTATTTTTGGGAGCATTTTTAGGTTTACAAAGAATTAAGTAGATGCTACAAAGTTCCCATATACCCTCTCTCCTACTCACTGTTTCTCTTATTGTTAACATCTTGCACTAGTGTGATAAATGTGCTAGGATTGTGGAATCAATTTTGTATTGATACATTATTATTAACTAAAATCCACAGTTTACATTAAGATTCCCTTATGTTATCCAATTCTATAGATTTTGAAAAATGCATAACGTCATGTGTCCACCAGTACAGTATCATACAGAATAGATTCACTTCCCTAAATATCTCCTTTGCTCCACCTATTCATTGCTCTTTCCCTTCCTCAAGCCCCTGGCAACCTCTGACCATTTAACTGTCTCTTTAGTTTTGCCTTCTCCAGAATGCTGTAAGGTTGAAATCAAACAGTAAATAGCCTTTTCAGACTGGCTTCTTTCACTCAGCAATATGCATTTAAGGTTACTCCATGACTTTCCATGGCTTCAGAGTCCATTTCCTTTTATCTCTGAATAACATTCCATTGCAATGATGTACATCACTTTGTCCTTTAAGCAATTGAAGGACTTCTTCGATTCTTGCCTGCTTCGAAGTTTTGGCAATTATGAACAAAGCTGCTATAAACATATTTTTTTAGGTTTCTGGGTGGACATCAATTTTCAGCTCATTTGGGGAAATACCCAGGAGTGTGATTGCTGGATTGTATTGTATAGTAAGTCTGCTCAACCTTGTAAGAAACTATCAGACTCTTCCAAGGTGGTGTTACCATTGTGCATTCCCACCAGCAGTGAATGAGAGTTCCTGTTGCTTTACATCTCTACCCCCTTCACCACCAGCAATTTATGTGTTCAGTGTTTTGGATTTTCACTATTCTCGTTGGGATATATTAGTAACTTGTGGTGGTTTAAAGCTGTACAAATCTCAGAAAGGTATGTTTTTTAAGTTAATCCACTCTAGTAGGTATGGGCCCATTGTAAGAAAGATCTTCTGGTGAGGCTACTTCATTTAAAGTGTGACCCACATCATTCAGGCTGAGTCTTAGTCCTATTACTAGAGTTCTTTATAAACAGAATAAATACAGTGAGAGAAGGGGAGGGAGGGATAGAGAGAGAGAGAGAAGTAAGAAGCTAAAAGCAACAAAACCCAGAAGAGAAGGAAGAGAGCAGCAGACACTGCTATGTGTCTTGCCATGTGGCAGAACTAAGGATAGCTGGCAGCCAGTCTTTAGGAAGAAAGCACTGCCTTGATGCCTTGGTTTGATATTTTCCTGAACTCTAATCATAAGCAAATAAATTCTCATAGTTGAAACTGAACCTTTTCTTGTTATTTGCTGGAATAGCCTATGAAACTAAACCAGATTGTTGTACCAGGAGAGTGGGTTGCTGCTATTGCAAATGCCAAAGATGTGGGATGACTTTTGAATTGGAATGGGTAGAAGCTGGAAGAATTGTGCAGTGCTTGATAGAAAAAGCTTAGATTGCTTTGAAGATGTTATTGGTAGTGACATGAATACCAAAGATACTTCTAATGAAGCTGTTGAAGAAAATTATGAGCATGTACTGGAAACTGGAAGAAAGATGGTGCTCATTTAAAGTGGAAGAAAACTTAGCAAAATTGAGTTCTGAAATTGGATGGAGGGCAGAATTCAAAAGCTGTGGACCTGGATATTTAGTTTAGATTTCCAAGATAAAGTGGAAATTGCAGCCGGATTTCTCCTTGCAACTTATAACAAAATGCAAGAGGAAAGAGATAAGCTGAGAACTGAACTCTTGGACAGAAAGAAACCAGAAATTAATGACCTAAAAAATTATAAGTTCATGGAAATCACATCCCTAGAGAATAGTGCTCCATGTGAGGTTTTAACTGAACATGGATCCAGTCAGCCATTCCAGTTCAAGTCAGGATTAGAAACGCAGTAATCCAGGAAGGATCTATGGAATGTCCTACTGTCTGATGGTTTAGACACTCGTGTACTATGTGCAAATTTGACATGTTTTTTTCTAAAGAGTTCTATGAACAGAACCACTGCTGGCATGGAATAAAAGGGGAAAAAGGGACAGGCTGAAGGAAAATGACTTCAAAGACAGAACAGTAGAGGGTGAGGTCTGGACTGAATATATTTTCCTGGGCCAAGAGATTTGACTCACCCGTGTATGTATAAAGAGTAAGTCTGCCCCAGTCCTTGGAGAGGGCAGGCTTTCTACTTCATCGTTCAGGAAAAATATTACCACCTCAGTTTTCTTAGATGTGTGTGGGGTTTCTGAGAGCCTTGCCACCACGCAAATGCTTGACAAGGATGGAGCCTAGAGTTTGATGCTTCAAGATGTTAGAGCCTTCACCCCAGCATTCTGGGATAGCCTAGCTGCTGAGCAAGCACTCCAAAATGCGAGGCTGCTGCTCCCTGAGGCCTGGAGGACAAACTATCATTCCATACATGACTCTCAGACCTTGAAAATATAATGGAGTGTGCCCTTCAGGGTTTTGGGGTTATTTGAGAACTGTAACCCCAACACTCCTTCTAATTTCTCCCTATGGGAATGAGAATAGTTATGCTATAACTGTCCCTCCATTGTATAGTGGAAGCAGATAATTTGCTCTCTAGGTTTCTCAGGTAGATAGCGGGAGGGGAATTATGTCTCAGGTCAGACCACACTTATAACCAATTTTGATAAGACTTCATATTTAGTATTCTTACTGAAATGACATAAGGCTTTGGGATATTGTGCTGGAATTGATATATTTTGCATATGGAAAGACCATCTCTTTTGGGAGTCCAGAAGGTGGAGCTTCAAGCTGTATGTACCCCAGAAAAGTATGTTCTCTATGTTAGTCCATTCCTATGTGAGTGGACCCATTTTAAGGAGGATCTTTTGGTTTGGCTACTGAAGTTAAGGTGTGACCCACCTCATTGAGAGTGGGTCTTAAATCTCTTGCTGGAGTCCTTTATAAGAAAATGAAATTCAGACAGTGAAAAAAAACTACAGAAGCAAGTATCTGAAGTCAACAAAACCAGCAGATGTCTCCACGTGCCTTGCCACATGGCAGTGCAGTCAAGGATGACCAGCAGCCAATCTTAAGGAAGTAAAGCATCTCTAGGATAATGCCTTGATTTGAACACTTTTCTCAGCCTCAAAACTATGAGCCAATAAATTCCCATTGTTCAAAGCCAGCCCATTCTATGGTATCTGCTTTCAACATCCTGGCAAACTAAAACAACTCATTGTGGTAAGCCTTGAGATTTACATAAAACGATTTTGCACAGAACTTACTACACATTACCACAGAGATTTCAATGTTCTTTTTGCAAGACATTCAAAAAGGCATTCAAAGTTCTTTTTTCCTCTCTGCATATCTGAGCAGATCTTAATGGTTCACATTTTTATGAGGCAGACCCAGTGTCTCCCCCATACCTCAGAACCTTTTCTCAAGCAGAGATGGTGTTTTAGATTTCCCATTCCCTTAAGCAAAAATGATTAAAATTAAGGTCCAGTCACAATTCTAGCTCATGTAATGTGGTTCCATAGTGAAGTTCTTTCTGTTTCTATGAGAACAGAATTCTTTCACAGAAAAGTGTTACATGTACTATTTGTTACAAAGTTGTGCAGTTTATTCTCCTAAATTAGGCACACAGGATCTTAATGTGACTTCATGAAAATCATAGGTAAAAGGTGTGATATTTTATTTCTATGTTTTTCTGAAAGGAAAAAAGAGAGAACTGGAGAACTGCATCTTAGCCCTGATAAAAGAATATACTCCTAATGACAATAACTATAGAAATGATATTAGACTTCTCTCTGAACTTTCAAAATCCATTATTTAATCTAATTTGTAGAACAACACTATGGAGTAGGCATTATAATCCATATATTATTTGTGAGAAAACTGGCTCAAGATCTCCTATGTGAATAAGACCCATTACTTAGAAGCAGGAATTCACAGTTCAAGTCCTATACTGCATCAAAAACAAGCACACAAAAGAGCAGGCCCTGCTCTATCACCTCTCCTAGTACAGACCCTGAGAGGGCCGCTGGGGATTAGGAGAAGAATGCTGTTTGGGCCCTGCTCTCCTTCCCTCGTATTAAGTACTCTCTACCGTTGCTCAGGGAGTTTGAAGCAAGGCCATCACTCAGAAATCCAAATTAATGTACGGCTTCTTGGATAAACCTTCCTGGAAATCCAATTTTCCCTCCTTTCATTCCCTAGTAACACTTAAATAAATAACCTCTTTTCCAATGACATAAATGCTCTGAAAGCAGAGTCCATTTTATTATTCTTTATTGTCCTCTATTTATTATCTTTCAAAATGCTTTGAACTGATATATATCTTCAGAAAGTTTTCTGAGAGCAGTGGGGGCACTATAGAGGGTTGCTTTCACTCTACCTTAAGTCTCTGCATTTGGACAAGAGGAACAAACCATTTCTGCACATGATTTTGGTTGTGGTTATCCAGACAATGAGCAGGGATTTCTAGTAGAATAGGTCTCTAGAGGATGAGTGTGGAGAAAGAGAAAGATATAGGAAGAGATCGTAAATTTACTGAGCACGTCTAAGAAGCAGTAAGGTAGGCATGTGGCATACTTTGTATTGTTTAATCTGCAGAGCAATCCTAGAAGGTAGTTTCTTACCTGCATTGTGTATATGGAGATATCTAGGTTCATAAAGTCTGAGTACCTCACCCAAGTTACTCCCTCTTAAGTAGCATCGGGCAGATTAGAAATCAAGATTTTTTAACTTCAACTATCTGGTTTTATACATTGTAGTATCATATAAAAACAGGAAGCTTCTGCTTCCAAAGTTATAATTCAGGGTGTCTAAGTAACATCAGTCTGTGCCTTTGCAATAGCAATTTGTATGAAGTAGAATGGGAACAGAAGGAATGGTGGGTTATCAGGAAAGCCTTTCTGGAGAAGGCTGGCTCTGAAATGGGATTTAAGGTTAAACTGGATTCTACCAGTCAGATGGGGGGAGAACTAGCACTCCAAGTGGCACCAATGTCCTGTGCAAGGGGGTGGCAGCATTCGAGAGTTTATTGTGACAAAACAAAACAAAGCAAAAAAAAAAAAAAAAATTCTCATAGTGGTGGTGGTGCTGACAAAGAAAAAGAAAAAGAAAGAAGATTCAATGGGTTCAAGTCTCTTCCAAAGGAGAGGGAACGACAATAAAAAAGATGGAAGAAATCCTTGAGAGGCCACCAGGGTCTTTGCGTTGAGCATTCTTTTCACAGGAAGAAGTAACAATCGCAGGAATGGTGTTTCATGTCTTTCAAATAAAAAAAGATAGATAACTTATTAACATTTGAACAGTTAAATACTAAGCATTAATAGTGTTTTCTATCATTGTTATAGGAATTTTACAAATTTTAAGACAAATTCAACAACCTTATCAAAGTAAAAACTGCTTTTATAATTTTCAAAAGTTAGAAAATAAGAATAGTATTAAATGGCAGAATTATAGAAACTAATATATGTAACATCCTACCTTCTAGAAGGGACAGATAGTCATTTGGTAATTTCACTGCAGATTTTTTTTAATTGAAGACAAAATATTATAGAAAAAGTTATTGTTCTTTTGTTCTGCTCTTCCATTCCATTTCCCCTCTGTTCTCACAGGCAGCTCTCAACATTTTGTCATTATCACTGAAGATGTATGTGTTTTTTTTTTTTCAGTCTATATTATTTTTGTTGCTGTTTTAATCTTAAAATCTTAATACATATATGCATTACCTAGAAATATATATTATTGGTTTGTTGCTTTTGAAAACATATATAGATAATATACATGGAAAATTTAATTTCTCCTCTTCCCTTCTCTTTTTGTTTTTGCCCCCAGTATTTAAACCAAAACATCTCTTTGGACTCCTTTTATAACAAGAAAAGAAATCAGGAATAAGGAGATTTTCTGGTAGCAAAGAAGCCTGCTGTAGTGAAAGAAAAAGAACCACAATGACAAAAATTCAAAAAGGACATTATGGAAGGAAAAAGCATCCTATATTTACACTGACCTGGGTCAATAATTTTCAGATGACCAACTAATTATATGTAAATCAGGTAAAAAGTGAACTGTGAGATGCTCATGCTGAGTCAAGGTGAATCTGAAGAAAAATATAGATCAAGGCCAAATGAGATAACACCTTTTGAAATCTACTCAGGGAGTTATTTATTTAGTTAAAATATATTAAGAGGGGCAGTGTGATGGCGGCTCAGGGGCAGAATTCTTGCCTACCATGCCGGAGACCCGGGTTCGATACCTGGTGCCTGGCCATGCAAAAAATAAATAAATAAAAAATAAAAAAAAAATATATATATATATAATTTAAAGATGAGTTTTTATAAATAAATAAATATATGTGCATAAATATATATCACTTAAATAAAGTACATTTTCTAATGCTGTACTTGAGTACTCTGAACATATGCTATAGTTAATAAGCATCCATAAAACTGAGAATTGTTTTTATAACCTACCTATGACCTCTCAATTTGATATCCCCTTGTTCAAAATAGGCATTTGATTTTTTCATCATTCCTTAAAAAGAGTTCTAGATCATTGTTTAACCCCCTCCATAAATACAGTTTGGGAAGAAATAGGAGAGTGCATAAAATAGCTCTAGATATATTAGTTATAATCAATCAGAGATATAGTTAAACAAACTATGTATGGATACTCATGTTATGACATATTGAAATGACATTTTCAATTGATTAAGAAATTGTTAATTATTAATTAACACTCAGTGTAATTTACTGTATATCTTTCAGGACTAATTCAAAGTTGAATTGATTTACTCCACAAATATTTATTGTGTGCTCCCTAATTACTGGGCACCATTCAGAGTCAGGGATACTTCAGAAAACAATGATAACAAAAACAGTAATAATAACAAAATATGTTTCTATTTTTGCAAGTTCTAGTATTTCTAAATATGTTTCTAGATTGGGATGTATGCGCTTTTCCAACCAATTCTTTACTCTATGAGTTTCTATTGTTTCATTGTTATTTCATTCTTCTTCAGTTTTCCTTGCTATTTTGACCATGCACATTTTTTTAAACTCAAATATTTTCTTACTCTCATAAAGATCTGTGCATTTCTTCAAATTCCACCTAATCAATGTGACATTGAATAATTGGAAGGGCAGTGAATCCTCCATGTGTCCAGTACTAAGAGATTGTGTAAATGCAGGGATAAATAAATCATTGCCTTTCAAACCTCATTAAAATATAATAGGTGCCATTGCATCATTTCTAATATGTCTTTTCAGACCATTATTTTTGTTAACTTCTCCTCCAAAGGTATTCTTACGAAAATACTGCTTATGATATTTTCCAGAAAAACGTTAATGCACAACAGGCTAAATCCTTGAAAGAATCATATAGAAAAAAATTGTACATTGTTTTGCTTGATGCTAATATTTCCCAAAATTTTATTATGAGATTCTTTTTTCATGTATCAGATATTAATACCCTAGTAAATCACTAATATACAGATCATTTTGAAGCATCTAAACTGCACTTGAGCATCACTATAGCTTTACTGACAAATGTCATTTTTATGGACCCTATTAATTGCCGACAATACCATTCTTTGCTGGGTTTTCTTTAAAAATAAAATTCGTTCAGTTTATCCTGGAAACTTGACTGCTCAGACAGGGGCCACAGTTCTTAAGCACCCTTGCAACTGTTTATGACCAAATGAGTAAATTTGGGCCACATGGCTGAGGTTGGGGCAGTGGTGTTTGAATGAAATCAAACTTGCCGATTCCTTGATGATTCTGATGTTACTTTTTGTATAGGGGTCAGCAAATCATCATCATTGTCCTCAGTGCCATCGTATAACTTTAAAATAATCCATAAAATTAAGATTTAAATAACATTAGTTCATTGTGCCATGTGCTTTTATGTGTTACATAATCCTAAATGATGCTTTGGTCTCATTTTCCTTTTAAACATACTTTTGTAAACCTCAAGTATTTCAAATGCCAATAAAATCTTCCATGATTGATAGAGTGCTAACCACCAGCATATTGGATCCTCCTAGATTTCTCATCTGATTACTCAAGCTATGCATGGCCTCACATTCTTTGGATGGTATTCTGCTGGAGTGGGGAAGTAAAAATGATTAAGAGCAACCTTTTACAATGTTTAACAGATGTCACTCTTAATTATCACTACCAATCACCAACTCCCCTATTTTTTATTTCTGTTCCTCTGTGCTTAAACTTTGTTCCATTGCTGAAAAAATAAGAAATAAGTCTTCCTCACACAAAGTTCATATGGAGCTTGCTAATAAATACTCATTAAGTAGGGAATGTGTTACTGTGTAAAATGTTACATCCTTTATATCATCAGTTTGATGATTAAATGAGATAATGGACATAAATTATTTACAAAGTTAATATATATATTAACTAATGTTACCATCATCATCCACAACTGACTGTTGGGATCTAGCTCAACCCTAGGGTTCTAGTCATACTTTTTCTAGTTTCCTTCCCATGATTTTCCTCTGCTCTCTTATATAATCCTACAACTTCTTTTTTTTTCAAGCACATATTAAATCTAGTTTTTTCCATGAACACTGTGCCAATGATCTTTTACTTATTTTCTTTTTCTGAGTTAATAGATTGCTGTTAACACTACTTTTTGCTCTTCTTTACATTATTTGTCTCTCTTCAGCCATAACAATAAAATTTGATTAAAAGTTTATTATTTGTTCGTTTATTAGGATATCATCCAGGGAAAAGTGAATTAAACACAGTAATTGATCTTTAGGTTTTTAGTTTGATGAATTTTTACCTGGTCAAAAAACAATAAAATCATCACCTATACCAGGATATAGACCATTTCCTGCAGTCTATAAGGCTTCCACACACAGTTTCCTGGTCTTTATCTTCTTGCCCCCATCTCCCCACAGGAATATTTAGGCTTTTAACTTATATAAGCATAGATTTGTTTTGTCTGTTCTTGAATTGTTGTATGAATTCATATGATTCTAACATTTTTAACCTTGTAATTTTGAAATAATTATAGTTTCACAGAAATTTGCAAAAAATTATACAGGGAGGTTCCATGCAGCAGGTACAGAGCCTTCCCCAGTGTAAACATCTTGCAGAACAATAATACAATAATATAAGCAAGAACTTGGCATTGGTTCACTCTGCAGATTTCGCCAGTTAATTTTACCATACTCATTTGTGTCTCTGTGTTTGGTTCTATGCACTTATTTATTTCTTCACTTATTATGTATATAATTTCAAGTAACCAACACCAAAATCATGATTCAGAGCTGTACCATCACCGCAAAGCTCTCTGCTGCTACCCTTTACAGTAACACCCATTCTGCCTTACCACTAAACACTGGCAACTAATAATCTGCTGTTCATCTCTTTAATTGTGTTATTTAAAGAATTATTATATTAGTGGAATTATATAGGCGACATTTTGTAAGCAACTTTTTCTCATGTAGTATAATTCTCTTGAAGTCCATTCTAGTTGTCTTGTATATCAGTAGTTTGTTCTGTTTTGTTGCTGAATAGTATTCTGTGCTATGGGTTTGTCACCATTTGTTTAACCATTCATTGAAGGACATTTGGGTACTTTCCAGCTTTGAGGCACTGCAAATAAAACTAATATGGTCATCCATACACAAATTTCTATATGAACATAAGATTTCATTTCATTGGAACAAATGCCCAAGAGTACAATTGTTGGGTTGAATGGTAAGTCCATTTTTTACATTTTTGAGAAAATGCCAAACTGTTTTTCAATGTGGGTATACGATTTCACATTCCCATCAGCTGTGTGTGCATGATTAAGTTTCTCTACCTTTTTGCTATAATTGGTGTTACCACTTGTTCTAGTTTGCTAGCTGCCAGAATGCAATATACCAGAAATGGAACAGCTTTTAAAAAGGGGAATTTACTAAGTTTCTAGTTTATAGTTCTAAGGCCAAGAAAATGAACCAATAAAAACCAGTCTATAGAATCTCTAATCTAAGGCATCCAGGGAAAAATACCTTGGTTCAAGAAGGCTGATGACGTGCAGCGTTTCTCTCTCAGCTTGAAGGTCATATGACAAACATGGTGGTATCTGCTGGCTTTTTCTCCAGGCCTCTTATTTCATGAAGTTCCCCAGAAGGCATCTTTCTTCTTCATCTCCAAAGGTTGCTGGCTGGTGGAGTATCTGTTTTGTGGTTCTGCGGCATTCTGAAGCTTTCTCGTGGCTGTTGTCATTTTCCAGCTTTTTCCAAAGTTCTTTTTCTGTTAAAGGATTCCAGTAAAACCAATCAAGACCCACCTGAAATGTGTGGAGACACGTCTCTACCTAATCAAGTTTAAGACCCACACTTCGTTGAGTCACATCTCTGTGGAGATAGCCTAGTCAAGTTTCCAAACTATAGTACTGAATAGGGATTAAAAGAAATCATTGCTCCCATGAGATTGTTTGGTATTAAAACACAGTTTTCTAGGATACGTGAATC